>MU931854.1:0-16142 GCA_036418165.1 Cooperia oncophora | reverse complement strand
CTCGTATACTGGGTTATTTGACACCAGTTTGGCTGACGCGCACTACTGCGCGAATGGTTCAGTCTGTAGTACTGATCTATGAAAGGATTTCTGTGTTGACCCCCAACACTTGGCCTAATTCCTATGTTTCAAAACTCGGCCCATTTCATGATATTTCCATATTTCTCCTCTTTAATGAGCGATTGCCAATGTGTTTATCAGATTTCTATAAACCCCTCATCATTCGTTGGCGATAGAACGGCTCAGCGGTTGAAGCGGTCCAACCGTTAGCATTTTCACAATATCCGCTCGTGGGTGCCCTTTACATTCGCATCAGCTGACGGAACAACTTTCGAGCTTTTATCTTTTCGTCGAATTTTCGGAGTTTAGCGGTCTACTATAACGCTGGAACAAGCAATAGAAAACACTGAAGCTTTTGCCCACTTGATTCCAAGTGGCACGGATGCCAACATAAAGTCGCAGCAGAAGTAATTATGGAAACGGGTTACTGACGCGTTGTCGCAGAGTGTATCACAACTTATATCTCACCAACAATGTACCCTGACCACCTCTGAATTGCTTACTGGAAGAAGTTCCCCAGTGTGCTACAACTCGTGCATTGGATTTTGTGGCTTCCTAATGTTCCCATCCTGCCCTCCCCCGTCGTACTTCTTGGAACCGACGCCCCGTTGTTGCTGGGGCTGACGTTGTTATTAATCTCACCCTCCCCTTCTGAAGCTCCTCAAGGTATCTTATCAGCTGTTATCATTCCCTGCCACCCCACCAATGTTGTCCCATCCTGCCCCCTATCTTACTCCTTGGAACCAACGTCTGCCCGCGCCATGAATTAGGTAACCCACTCCTTCTAAGGCTCCTTATAGTATCTTATCAGCTGCTATCACTTCCTGCTACCCACCAATGATGTTCCCATCCTGCCCCCTATCTCACTTCTTGGATCCAACGTTCGGTCGTTGCTCTGGCAGGTGTTCATTGTAATCAAGCAACCCACTCATTTTAAGGCTGCTTATGGTATCTTATCAACCGTTATCACTCCCTGCCACCTACCAATAGTGTTCCCATCCTGCCCCTTATCCTACTACTTGGATCCAACGTCCGGTCGTTGCTCTGCCCGGTGTTATGAGTTAGACAACCCACTCCCTCTAAGGCTCCTTGTAGTATCTATTCACTCTACTTACTCCATGCCTACCCTCCATCGAATGTTCCCATCCGCCCCTATCTCAACATCTGGATTCAAACGTCGTCGTTGCTCTGGCATGTGTGTATGAATTACAGGCAACCCACCTCACTTCTAAGCTCCTTATGGTAATAACTTATCAAAGCTGTTATCACTTCCTGCAACCACCATGCTCCGCCCCCTCACATCACTTAATCGATTGAGCGGCACTGTCGCTGTTTGAGGAATTATCCAATTTCCGGTGTCAAACACACCATACAGACACAGATCTACAAACATTCACCACAGCACATGCACACACACACACACACACACACACACACACACACACACACACACACACACACACACACACACACACACACACACACACACACACACACACACCAACAGACAAACTTAGCGGATTATATATAGTAGATACATCAACAAAAAGCGTCATCTGTTTCTTACGGCTAAGCACACAAATTTGACCATTCACATTTTATCTTCTAAATCTTTCCACCGAAACAAGGGGGGGTTTATTTGACATCCTAAACACGAATATGACGCCATTCATTATTGGCGCCGCCACCAACGCAGGGCGCGCTGATCATCTGCGCTCCGCGAAGGCTGAGCCTGTCAGGAAGAGGATAACTACTCCTCCCAGGCTCAGCCTTACCAGAGGGCTACAATGCGCTGGTGAAAATGAACGTCATTTTCAGATGCAGGGTATCAACCAGCCGTATAGTGCAAGTGGCGCAGTTCGGCAACGGGGGGGGGGGGGAGGGTGGGGGGGGGGCATTTTGTACTTTCGTTGCTTCACTAGTTCTGGTTTACAAGTCTCACTCTGGTGAAACCTGTGAACTCTTGTGAAGCTGGAGCAAGGTCGTCAAGCCATCATGGTAAAACCTCAACTCGAGAAGAGGCTGTCTAGATAGGTCGACACGTCGATGGGAAGTAGCAAAAGTGCAAAATGCCCCCTCCCCGCCTGTCGCCGAACTGCGCCGTGCAAGTTTTCATCGATTTCGGAGAGAAAGGTGGTCACGCAAAATCTTCGCCATCTGGCGCTAAACGGCTCCAACGACAACTACGGATGTCATATTCTTGATCAGGATGTCAAATAACCCCCTCCCCCGTACACAAGTTCTCACCGATTCTGCTGAGGAATGTGATGGTGCCAAAGGGTGCCAGCGTCAAAAATGAATGTAATAATCGTGATCAGGACACCGAACAACACCTACATTCAGTTTTGTTTCCAGTTTTTTTTTATTTTATTTTTCATTTTGTTTTCAGTCCAATTTCTGTGAAAAAAAATGGAATTTTGGAGTAGTAGTAGTAATAAAATAGTGCCCTTGGCGTAGTTTGGCTTAATGGGAGGCATTAAGCTGGTTGCCAGCGATGAGTCGTATTCCCGATGACTCCTATTCGTACCAGTGAACTCATGTGAAGCTATGCAATAGCACAAACTTCGTTCACACTTTACAAGAGTTTACAGGTCTTATCCAGACGGGACGTGCAAGTTAGGGAACTGGTAGAAGAAAATATTGGTCCAGAGCTTCCCCACCCCCCTCCCCAAGCCGAACAGCGTCCTCACCACATAAAGGCGCAGTTCGTGATTATCGGAAACCAAAATCATTTCAGTGTACGGGTAGCAGGGGACGCATCCCTTGGGGCTAGACCACTTCTGTGGCTCGAGAGCATGCGATAAGTATGCAGCAGCCCTTACCATCGGTGAATGCCCACTTATAGTACCGCAGATAGAATAGACGTCTTCCTCATCCTGTGTCGCCTTGTCTGCGCGCCTTCTCTGCATACCTAATCATGTTCTCTACCGCCAGTGAATGTTTTGCTGCGGGATTTCGGTATCGGCGCAGGTGCTGCAGATTGAGGATGGACGGGGCGGAGTCCCAAATAACAAATAAGCCTGATTTTCACGAGTGAAAAAGACTTCACACTTGAAGTGTAGTCATTCCGTTCCTCTCACACGCTCACAAGGATCGCTCTCAAAAGAGGGTGTAGAGTTTGTCTGCAAAACGGTTTTCCAAAATGCTTTCGCATCTTGGCCTTGTGTGGCAGAACCGAGATAGGGCAAAGATTTCGGTGTCATGTCTTGCTCTTCAAAATCGCTAGTAAACGGCTCTGAAAAGACCCCAGCATTGAGCGCGGCAGTGCTGCGTAATGCCAAGCTTAAAGACAGCCTCTGCGCTCAAGCAATTCATGGTCGTCGTCCATCCTTGTGCAGTAGTCCAACCCCCAGGCTGGGAACATCCCCTCTCGCGACTCCACAGCGAGCGATAAGCGCGCTACAGCCGCTGAAAGTTTCAGACGCTCGCTCAGTTGGACCGCCCGCTTGCTAGATGCCCTCTGACGGAAGGTCGCTCAGTTGTTCTTTGATGGCGGCGGGCATTAATCGGAATTGCATGTCCTTTTTGCTGACCGCGCTCGTGCCCATAATGATTCTGCTCTCCTTTATTACATTTTATTCATTAGAGCACATACAGTCAACTGCAACCCATCTCGCAAGGTAAAACGCGTAAAAATCACGAGTGATGCAATTTTCTTGGTGCAAAAGCTCGACGCACTAAAAGATGCACGCTACCGTAACCCTAAATTCGTACGCCGAGTTTTCAAAAGTTTTTTGTTAGGAGTTTTCCGTCGGTGTTTTGTTGTTTTTCGAATTATTTCCTTCGCATTGGATGATATGTGCTACTCAGAGATGGGAAAAACCAGGGGTTGCACAAGACTGGGGCGGTGTGACTGTCAGGGAAAAATTTTATTTATGGTATTCTTGGAGACTCTTCTTTCTTTTTTCAGACTCTCCTTTTTTTTCTTCTTTGGGGAATTACTTATCAGCTACTGTTTCATAACTGAACGGCAACTATCCATGACACTTTATCGCGGGAACTGTCTTCAATCATGTTTCAGAAGTGCATTCTAAGGAGCTTAGCTCTGTGTCTCCATGGACACTTCCTTCCAGTTGTATTTGGTTTCATTTCTAAATATGACGAGAAACACTTCCAAAATGATCACTCTTTGTTAGCACAGGTGTTGTTCAATGTCGCAGTTTGCACTCCAGGTCGCGGTAAAGTCTTGTAGATGAGCAGCGCTTATGGCGTAGGTGAGTGGAGATTATCTGTGGCACTAATCAATACAAATCTCTACCTTACTTGCAACCAATTTTGGTAGGCCTGAAGTCGATAGATTTCGGCGACCCGCCCATCTAAAACGCGAGAAGGACACCATTCCAGAGATATTCACGAAATGTGTCTCTTGACACTGAATTTTGCACATTTAATGGGGCAACAGTGACCTTGAATCCGTCTGAGCAATGCGCTCCGAGAGAAATACCCCCATGAAGGTAACTTTACACTTTTGGAACGTTCAGATGAGAAGAACTCTTGTCAAATGATTCAGTTCAGCAAATAAAATAGTCGACAACCTGTTCTTTTGCTGATTTCCAATACCACCGCGCTTTCGTGTCCATTCCCGTGAATGACATCCGCCCAAAAAGCCCAAAACCACATCATTTCCGCAATGGCTCAGCAACTGGCGTTTCTTGGGTGAACTGGTCACACCGCTTCTGAAAGCGCCGCCGCCTCTGATAATAAGTGCCACAAGGCAAATGATGGGACAAGAAACGAAAACACATCGAGTTGAGACATAAAGGGGAAACGGGCAGGAGCACGTAATTCGCCGCTCCGCCGCGCGCGGTGGTAGGAGCGGCGTTTTCTCAACTCTTGTCGGCCTATCGATTGGAGCATCGGATTTCGCGTGGGCTGCCAATGTAGACATTTATGTCAATTTTCGGCTCTACATTGCCTATTGCCGCCATCTACTATGACCTGAAACCATCGTCATTTGCGGGCGCGACGTCGCACGCGACGCCCATCAGCGCGGCGAATTACGATTCTCTTGTCACATACCCGTAATGGAACTGTTACTTCCTTTTCGTACTGAATTCGGATCAAGCGTACGTATCCTTGCGGATGAACTGCACACTCACTTTCCTAGATTCTAGTCCTTGCCATATGCGACGTGAATCGGTCCGTAGCTACAGAAGCGAGCCGCTTCTTTCACTCAAAGGTGCACTTGAGGGAAAGAAAGTGGATGGCAGTACCCGGATGCCGTTTCTGGACCCCGCTCGCGCTCCCGTACAGCAGCAACGAACCACGCTTTTGTAGTCTACGCACTGACCTCCACAACAGGCAACAAAGCGTTTTCAAAATGAGCTTCACGACCACAAGAACCTCCCTTGTTAGAGGCGCCGCACTTTCCAAACAGACCTCTTGTCATACCGGCTTAATTACTAGTACCTGGCTCTTTTGAGTGTGAGAAAATAAAAACACCAGTTCAAATATCGTTCGCCACAACGAATGATTTTATAGTCCAGGTGAACAATAAAGTGCCTCTACATTTCTGAATAGGGGCCCAGTGCGTGGCACATTCTTAAGCGGCTCAGCTCCTGACTACAATAAACTGATTAGTTTCTTTTGAAAACGATTATCGCAGTCTGCCATGATTTCTAAGGTGCATCCAATGTGATTCTTGGTAACCGGACGTGCGCTCCAAGCTCTCTGTGTCCATTGATAGCACTTAATCACCTACATACCCTATAAAATATACAAAGCTAATCCTTCTTCTACCCGTCCACCCTTACAAAGGCTATCCCCACCAATTCTATTAGGTTGTCCGGAAAGTTCTCAGCGTTTTGAGTGTTTCACTTCAAACGATCATAACTTTCTTAATACTCATCGGATTTAATCGAAATAGGCACCGTTCGAATCAGCACACTTTTGCCAATGTGACACCATTCGATAAATCCCATCAAGAAAAAAACTGGGTGGTAGAGAATCCACGAAGTCCATGTAGGCCTTTTTTGCCTGGTCCTGATTGATGAAGTATTTTCCAGCAAGGAAGTTCTGAAAATGTTTGAAAAGGTGATAGTCGGTTGGTGAAAGGTCTGGAGAATATGGCGGGTGAGGTAGAACTTCAACTTCAATTTATGGATAGTGATTTGTGAAACGTGTGGGCGGGCGTTGTCATGCAAAAGAATCGGACCCTTTCTGTTGACAAGTGCTGGCTGCAGCTGACGCAATTTTCGGTACATTTCGTCGATTTCTTCACAGTAGGACTCTGCTGTGATGGTTTGGCCTGGTGACAAAAAGTTATAGTGGATCACACCAGCCGATGACCACCAAGATCGGTGATCATCAGCCTGGTGGTTCGTCGGCATCCACTGTCCGGAACGTCTCCTGTTATCACATGATCCACTTTTCATCACAGGTGACAATTCGGTCCAAAACGGGTCGTTTCTGTTGCGCAAAAGCAGTGAAGAAGAAACCTCGAGACGTGCCAATTTCTGCCGGTCACTCAAATTGTGGCACCCACTTATCGAGTTTTTTCACCTTCCCAATGCGTTTCAGACCATCTGCAACACTGGATTTGCCAACGCCTAGCTTTTCTGCAATCTCTCGAACTGTTTGGGATGGGTCAGCCTCCACAAACGCCTTCAAATCCTCGTCAGGTATTGCTTTAGGTCGACCTACGAGGTTCATCTTCAAGGCTGAAATCTCCAGAACGAAATTTGTCGAACCATTGCCGCACGGTGCTTTCTCTAGCACTATTGGGCCCCACACCTGGTTAATTTGTTGAGCTGTCTCGATTGCGGATTGACCCAATTTATAGTCGAAGAAAAAAAATCGTCCGAAGTTGCTCTTTTGACATGCTTCAAAAAGTCTTGGGAAAAGGGGTTTATCAGCAATGGTGAAACGGCAATTATACCATCAGATAGCGCAAAGAATTCTCTTCAGGATGTACTACTGAGACGCAAGGGAGAATGAGTTTTTAATCAGCAATGAATGTAAAAAATAGTAACACAAAACGCTGAGAACTTTTCGGACAACCTAATATATCAGTCGATTATCAAGGCCACAAGGAAAGGGCACGTATTCATTTGAGTGCAAAGACAATCTGGCGCAGTTCGGCGACGAGGGGCGGGGGGGTGGGGGAGAATTTTGCATTTTGCTGCTTCCATTGTCGTAACGAGCCATTAAGTTGAAACAGTTCATTGCGATTGTGCTAGGATATTTGAGGTGTTAAGGTTGCAAACGAGCCATTAAGTAGAGATTTGTGAAATCTGGTGAAGCAGTGAAGTGATACCAGTCAAAGTTTGAAGTGATACCAGTCAAAGTTCGTAGAAACTACTTGTCACCTCTTGTAATAAATACCTGTCGACTCTTGTAAAGCAGTAAATGTCAATGGGAAACAGCGAATGTGCAAAATGCCCCCTCGCCCAAAAGCGTCAACAATGAAGCACAGCCCGCGTTAAAAAATGACGAGTTGTGCGGCTCATATAGTAGTAACAATGTAGCAGGTGATTTAGTGGGAAAGAAAAAAAGCAGGGGGAAAACATAAGAAATGCCCCAAATAAAACCCCATGCCATACTGAGGTTGTACGTGCATAAGGAGAACAAGGGGTGTGGTCGGACGATCTCACTTGTTCGTACTACTCTTTCCCCTTAACCACTCTCGCCACTCGAAGTGGAGAAGGTTAGTAGCGGAACAACCGCACCATCACGTAACAGTCAAAAATGAATGCTTGGCGTCGTGGCAGCCAAGTGGGCGGGGCGGAAGCCTCTTCACGAGCGGCCGGCGCTATCCCTCCTATTTTTGAGCTGTGAAATTAGTAAATCCTCCATCCATGAAGGAAGAGCTACCATACCCAAAGAAAGCGCGGGAACATCGGATGAGCATGGGGTCTGCCTTCAGTTAGGTAGTAAAAATTTCACTGGGTTCCAAAAGAGTAAAATCTTCGAGCACAATTTTATACTGTTCGATTTCGAGAATTCCTATTCATCGCAAATGGGACTAATTTTTTACGCGTGAATTTTCATAAACTAAAACATTTCGATCCCGGCCGGATTCTTGGCATTCCAATCAACAGGGATTTGCCGATTTAGACATCCTCCCAGCAATAATCGCACTATCGTTCATCTAGGTCAGATAAGGTTTGAGAAGATTTATTGCATCATCGGAATTGTTCGCGAACCCAAAGAGACACAGTCACTGCGCTGCCATTATGGGATGGAACAGCTAGGGCGTTATTCTTTTACCTATGCCCACACGTTAAAAAAAGTGCTCGGGCTGAAGTGGTAAGGAGCGTGCCTTCCACAGAGCTGTAGGAGCGAACAGGGATTTAAATGGTCACGACTCTCAGCAAATCTTCAACTACCGCACTCTTCTTTGCCAACAGTCAGTTGCAAAGTAGGGTCGAGAACCAACTCTCAGTCGATGGAGCCAGTCGGTTTGTCTTGGGCAAGACCCGAGACCTTGCTCGGAAAGCGCAACTTCAGCTATCCTTCTGGTACTGAGCTTTGAAAATTGGCCCGATAAGAAGTGAAAGCGTCCTCAACTTCACAGAAACCTTATAGTGGAGATTAAATGAACTTTAAGAAATAATTTATCCCATTTGGGATCCGGAACTTATTACTGCGGGTTGCGGAGGCTCGGACAGAGGAGAGGCCGACCCAGGGTTCGATTCCAGAGCACACTATTTTTGTAACTAATATAGTCACAACCTGCCGGGGAGATGCCGGAAGGGAAAAAATGAGATCGCCTCCACTCCTTTTTCCACTAATAAAAGTCGGTTGGTGGCTAATTCACGAAGAAAATAACTAGTGGTGAGAACGTCGCGGGTAGGCACATTCCATGTCGTTTGGAACTCCCCTACTGACCGCGAAGATATCAACCGTGCAAAGCAAGAGTCCTGGGAATCATCCGAATCGGCGATGGTCAGAAAAGCTAGTCTTGTTGATTACGAACGTTGAGACATTTCAGGGGGGGGGGGGGGCTGAATTTGGTGCGGCGTCAGCCCTGGAGAAACTCCAACGATCGTGGAAGCTGGCAGGTGACCATCACTAGTGGAAAATTGGTTGGCGCCACGCCATACCCAGCTTTACTTCCTTATAGAATGTCCCAGCGTTCGCAGACTTTATATCGATCATAATCCCGTAACGGGAGTGGGTTGGGTATTAAGACCAGACACTTGGCCGTTCTCACGTTCGATTCCCACGATCATACTGATAAAAAAAGTAACGACGTAAACCTTACCATACTTAGCCTCGTACATTAGCGATCGAGTCAGAAGGCAGATTGATGATTTCGCGACACCACACTTGATCGGCATTTATTGCACTCCGAAACACTTTCGGAGTGGTCTTTATTTTTGGATCCGACCAGGAAGCAGGGAGCCGATCAGGCATACCTAATTAAAATATTGTATATAATGTGGTTAATATAAGATGCGAAATGGTAGAAAAAGAATACTTGCGGCCCAATTCCGCTCGGAGGTATTTACAGGAATTCTTGTGCAATACTTGTGCAATACTTGTGACTGCAGTTTGGAAATGTCTAAGTTCGCGTGAAGCAGCTCAAAGACAGCATTGAGGAATGCCAGTTGGGGGGGGGGTGGGAGGAGGGAGGAAGATGGAGCCATTAAAGGACGCGACTCTCGAGCCTCTTCTTCCAAAACGGTGAGGAAAGCTGAATATGGAGGAGCTAACTAATGAGTTCGTCCCCAGCTCTCTGTCAGACAATTCTGAACGCTTCCCTCGAGTGGACGAACCAGCTTCAAGGACTTCATCAATCCCATTCATATCATAATGAATTTTTCAGTCCTAAACGAGTGTTTCAAACGCTTATCAGAAAACTCCTAGAAAAAAAAGAAATTTCTGAAACTGGAGAAGGAAAGCATAGCTAACAGCGACGCTATAGAAGTGCACAGAACACACTCTGCCGTTGAGAGAAATTTTCCAAAATGCGACCCCTCTCCCCTTCCCCAGTATTTCTCCTCTAGACACCCCTCTCCCTTCCCCATCTTACCTACAACCTTCCTCAAGTCTTCCATCTTCCTACCATTCCTACCACTTTTCTAGAAATTTCCTAGTTTTCCCCAAAAAAGCCGCCGTCGATCGGCGAGAGTGGGGGCGTATAGCGTACACACGTACACTAAACGGTGAATCAGAGAAAAGTCAGCAACCGATCCAACCACCCCCCCCCCCTCCTCCTCCCCTCTCACCAGCGACCTAATAGGACCCCTTCGCTTCCGGCAGGGTACAGCATCGTGATGTGTGAAATGGTGGTGTCAGTGCGACCCCCCCCCCTTTCCCTAAAACCCCAACATCTACCTACCGATTTTCCACATTTTCCAGTTTTTCACCCAGAAATTTTCCGTGGAAATTTTGCGTAGAGGGGGGGGATATGAAACAGGAAAAAACACGAAAAATCAACAACCGAGTTCCCAACGCGGCAAATTTCTCCCAAAGCCACGTAAGACCCCCTCCCTCCGCTCTCTCTCTCCCAACAATGACCAAATACGACCCCCCTCCCCAGCGGAAAAAGTACGACCCCTGAGTGTTTCACACAACGATGCTGCACCCCGGCTTCCGATGTGCCCTGCTAGTAGCGACACAACATTCAGTATTGCCACAGGCCATTTCATTTCGCATAAAAACAGCGCTCATAGCTTTAGGGCCATTCAATAGAACCCTTATGCGAAACTGGCCCCTCTAAGAAGGATAGTATTTCTGCACTCTAAGTGGTTTAGCTACCTTCCCCTTCGAGCCTGACGAAGCAGGGTACAGCATCGTGATGTGATGTCAGTGGCATCAGTACGACCCCCCCCCCCCTCGAAGGAGGGTCTTCGGTACGATCCTCCTGCCCCCCCCCTCCCCAGCACCTACGGACCACTTCCCTACGAGTTCCATCTTCCTGCAGTTTTTCGCCTAAAAATTTTGCTGTCGAGCGAGGGAGTGAGGAATATATAGTACACATGAAACAGGAGTAAAGTCAACAAGGAAATTTTTTTTTCCGGCAAACTTCTCTTGAAGATACATACGACCCCCTCCCCTTGCCACTTCCCAACAAGACCGAATAGACCCGCCCTATGTGCTTCCACAACGATGCTGTACCCTGTAACCAAGTCTTCATCTCTGCTCCGCTAACTCTAGTTCTGCACAAGGAGTTTTATATGCCACCTCCACCCCCTCTCGGAGGATATTAACGCCATATTTTCCAAAATACCATACCTATAAAGGTACTGATTGATTATTACAGATCCCTTATGATAAGAAAGCAGCGACAGTTTCTGAATAAATCTTCATTTAGCAATCTGAAAGAACAACTAGAAAGTGAAGAAGAAGAATATTTAAAAATAAAATCTATGTACAAAACAGAAAACAACGGCGGCTCCAAAAAACGATTCGAAAGCTGTTATACTTCAAAATCACCCATAACCATAGCACTATGTACATAACAACACCGATGAAAAAAATGAACAAAGTTAGCCGTTGTCAATCTAGATCACAAACTCGTTTGAGTGACGCATGGCATAGTGATTGTATCACATACACCGCCAGTCACCCAGCTGTAAAACAGACCTAAATAGTGTCAAAAACTTCAAATACCAAGACAAATAAGGAACAACACCCCTTGCCTAAATCTTACTGTTAGTTTCACCCTCAGATAAAAAGAAAATGCGTTTTACAACAAGTTTATGCTATCACCACATAAGTGAAAACTCTAGTGTAAGTTGAAAAAAAAAACAAAAACAACCCATGCACTTAGTGAATCTAATACCCATGGAACGACACCCACTGTTGAACGGCATCATAGAAACACATTGAAGCTTTTCCTTGGGAACGTATCGTCTTTTTCACTACGGCTGGAGGGGCGTGTCAAAAAGGATGGGTTCGGCGCACCACCATACATTTCCCACTAGTTGCTGAAGCGGGTAAACGACAACAACAGGTGGAAAACCACTGATACGAACGATATGATACAGTCTTGTCAAATACCAAAAAAAGAGAAAACGGGTTGGCGCCGCGCCGATCCCATTCCCTCTTGACACGCCTCCCGCCAAAAAAAAAACTGCGGTTCCAGCTTCTATGAGCTCTAAAAGATTAGACTATGGTTTTAATGAATCCGATAGCCCTCATTCCGAGATTCCCATATAATGAGTTTGAAGGCTTGATAGCTTCTGGATTTCCAAGAATTTTAGGGCTTCGAAGCTATATTTCAGCTTCCAATATTCTACCTTTAATCATGCAAAGAAGAATACTCGCTACTCGTCATGCCAAGAGCTTAAAGAGACATTACACAACCAACTGACGGGTAGCTTTCGCGGTTCAACGGTGGGTAACAAAGACGTCGCCGTTTTCACAAACGGAGCACCATGCATAGGAGCTCATTCGCCTTCTTGTGGACGAGATATGCCCGCGGTCCTATATCGTAAACCACAGGTAGGACGCGTTGCCTTCTTTCTATGTGTGTCTAACTTTTGGGGTCTCGCTGGTCCTCCAACTTGTGCTCCTAGCCTCTCATATTTTGCCTTCTTATAACACAGCTTCCAGCCCGGGCCTTATTAGGGTCTCTTTAAGTTTTGTTTCTTCAGTGGTAACTCAACAGAGTGGGGCGTGTCAGTGCGGCTGCGTTTGGCGCGGTGCCAAAGTCGTTCTGCACCAGTTGTTGAAGCGGGCAAGTGACATTACTGTATTATATCCTTCGTATTACTCGTTTTCTACCACTTTTTGTCGCATACGCGTTTCAGCAAAAAGGCTGAGAACGGCTTCAACAGTGTGCACACTCATACTGGCTGACACGCCCCACGGCAAAGGGCACATCCCGCAATGATGAGGACTTTAATTGCGGGATGTGCCTTTAAGTCACACTAATACCATATAAGAGCACTGTTTTTCAAATCATTCCTCAAGTTTTCTGAGAAGCTAACGATTCCCAGAGCGACATGACAGCACATTCAACAGCACATATCGTTCCATGTGAGTTTGAAAAGAAGTACAGAATGCAAAAAAAAACTAATGTAAGATAAAGATGTGAAATTACATTGTTACTCTAAATACCTCTTCTATTACTATGATACAATGTAATGAAATTCTTGGTTCAACCATTAAATGCCTGACTTGTCACATATGAGTAGACCCGCAGTGAGCGTCAGCAATTGAAAGGAGATCTTTGAGAATCTGCTTCTCCTTTTCCGTTTCCGGATTTCCCTGGAAACATCATATGGCTTTTGCTCTTCTGCGTTCCAGTTCAAATTTAGTGAAAATGGAGGACATGTAAAAGGGGAGGGACAAAGAAGGCAGTCCACTCATGAGACGTAACGTAAAAGCCTTATCAACGCAACTGAGTACCAAGGCACTTGGGACTATCCTCGTAATCCTGGTACCCTTCAGAAGTCGTCGAAGCCACATACAGGGAATCCAGTGCCTCTGGCGATCAACAGGTCCAGCAACGAAAAAGAAATCATGAACCATAGCCAACTTATCCAAACAGCTGGACGTCAAATGTCCTTCGCCAGCGGAGCGACAGTCTGCAGGAAAGTGCACGCAAGAGAAACCATTGCGTAACTCCCAGGTCACTTCCTGCAAATGGCGGGAATTTCAGGAAAATACGATCCTCTCGAGTTCCCTCCTTTGGTACGATCCCTCCCCCCTCAGCACAATGTGCAACGGAAAAACCACGAAAAGTCAACAACCGGCAACTTTTTTCGTGACTAGGAAAATTCCTCTTGAAGGCAGTTATGACCCCCTCCCTCCCGATGACCAGTAAATCGTCTTCCCCCTCCCCCTTCGGAGTTCTTCCATCAAAATGCATCAATAGCGTGAAACAGGAAAAATCGATTACAAAAAATTTCCTCAGGGTAAATACGCTTACGACATCTCCTGGTACGTACACCAGGTTGGCGCAAACAGTGTAGGCTCTCTGGAGTTCCTAGGCGATTAAAGGAAAGTGGACACAGTGCGCAAGCTTTTCAGAATGGTGAGCGCAGTGCTGGAGGTATTGCTCTCGCCTGTAGAAGGGCACTTCTGGAACAGTTTCCGTCTCCCATGTGTGGATGCAACGAAGGTGCGCGCCATGAGTGTGTTATATTTACGCTCCCCCCCCCTGCCTGTATAAGGACTATTCATAAAAAGAACTTACGAGCAGTGCTCGACCGGCATTAATAAGAACTGCCTTGATAGACAAATCCGTGCACTCAATACGAGACGATGGCTCCTTCGAGCAACTTCGAGCGGCATTGTATAGCTCCAACAATCTGTAGTTCACAAAATTGTTCCATACGTACGGCTGACAAGGCGCCAGGTGCCGAATAAAGATTGAAATGATTGAAAATTCGACTATCGTCCCACCTGTACAAAACCATAGATTCATCTTCACCTTTTGTGTCTTCAGGTTCAGAGGGTGGTTGGGGACAAACAGTTGGAGCACTGAACCTTTTCAGTTCTGCTGGAGCGGCGATTGCTTCACTTCTAGGCACAGAACTGATGGCATTTGCTGAAAGAACCGAACATGAGTACCCTCTTAAACTATCTCCAAATCTTGTAGATAATAGCAGTCTAAGTTTTCCAAGAATAGAGAGGATAAAACACGGTTTCATAATTCCGGAGAACAGGTATTTGACTCTAGTGAAGAAACAAGTAAGGAAAAAAAAAAATAGATGTTACGAAGTTCTGTGGAAAAGATGGGCGCATATAATGCCTAACTTCCGCTCTTTCAATTACGCACTATCCCTTTAAGATTTTATGCAATTTATTGTTAGAAACGACAAGAAATTGAGCACAGTTCGGCTTGGTAGGGCATTTTGCTGGTTCTCGTCGATCACGGTTGATGAATTGAGGACACTCAATTTCTGCAAAGCCATGCAATAGCAGGAGGTTCACTTTCACTCGGCAAGAGCCTGACGTATAAGTCAACAGGAACTACCAAGAGAAACTAGCGAAAGCTGAAAATCCCTCCCCCCTAACCCGAACAGCGCCAGAAATTGTAATATGAGAACAGAGAAACGCACAAAAAAAGGAAAACCAACCCGAAACTGATTCTGCCGTTGCCGTCTTGTCACAAAGAGACTGAAAAGCGTCGCGTTTGGAATAGGCGAATTAAGAAACGTAAAACCAATAAATGAACAATGACTCATAAAAACAAGTAATATCATAGCCATGGAACTACTCTACAGGAAGCCATTCAGCTACTTATTCCAGCAACCAGCCGACTATTTTCTGTGGTAATCAGCCTCATCCCCCCACTTCGCCCACGGAGTGATAAAGAACTTTTTACTTCCTCCATAGAAATTGGAGCAACTTCCTCTAGAACATATTTAACACTTCCTGCTGGTAGGGATATTTCCAGACTAATTATCCATTTCCACCTTTGTCACTCACCATATCAACGGACTTCGACGCGATTTTCGGAGCCGTCGCTTGCAAGACTGAGGGCGGTGGTGGTACAGCCCGTTGAGGACCGAATGTTTCGGATTCTTCTGAAGAGTCACGTTCCACATTTTTCGTCGCAACCCTTGCCAGAATTTCTGAAAAAGTTCACAATATCTCGCGAAATACAGGAATGTTGAGTACAGCTGATAAACCTATGGCAACATCAAAGCACAGAGATGAAACAAATAAAAAATGATGACCCTCACCTGAACCAACTGTTGCAGGAGCGCACTGCAAAATAGGATATTATAAAAATTTTGTAAACAACTATGAGAAAAAAATTGCCTGAAACTGAAACTAGCCTTTTGTTTGTCTGATTCCACATTATCCTTTTTCAATGGTTCCGGTTTCTTCGCCTTTTTGCTCGCAAGGACGTCTAGATGTTCCTAAATTTTCATAGAATTACCCAGGGATAATTTTATCACGCTAGTGCTCATGTACACAATCGTCAGATTATTCTACCTTGGAGCTCCATACGATTTTCGACGTTGTTTGTTTAGCTTGTGCAGGAGGTGGAGGTTCAGCTCTCACGGGACCGATTCTTTCGCATTCATTTTGTCCAGCTATTTCGCTAGTGACACTCCCAGCATTTTCTGAAATCATTGACTTGGCCTATCCATTTTCCCCAAGGCTTCTTAAAAAAGAAGCACATTTGAAGACAACTGTCATCCTTGGATCCCGGCACTTGTACTGAGCGAGGG
>MU931853.1:0-13743 GCA_036418165.1 Cooperia oncophora | reverse complement strand
AACGTGGCCTCACCGTTTCGTGTCATATATGTATGTCCTCCGCAGGGAAGTCAAAAGCTAAAAGAGCGCCGGGCCTTATTTAGAGCAATTTCGGCGTGCTTTTTCAGGAGACCGTTCAATAAAGCCTCCTGTAGTACGAGGCGCCGTGACTATGCCGCTTTTCCTTATGACATCTTTCCCCATCTTCTGAAAATAGAAGAACGATGTTCCGGTTTCTCATTCAGCGAGAGGGAGCAGACAAGTATAGAAATCATTTTTCAGCACAGTTGAATGCTGAAGCTCGTTCACGTTCCTCAATGGTTGCTCCTCCTTTGGGACATATGCTCGGTGGCTAATGCATTCAGAATCCATGCCGAAATCGTCGAAAGAGCCAGGGAAGGAAAATGGGTGCCTTTGGTGGGCGGTAAACAAATAGATTTGATCAAGGTGAGTTAAAATATTGACTGCTGTAATTCAGAGAAGCTCGGCCCTGTCCTCTTTAGTGCCTTTTCAGATTGTAAAATCCACAACTCTATTCGGAGAACGTGAACATTTCTCTCAGCGAGAGGCAGAACAGTACTGTAAGGAACAAGGTGGTCATCTGGCGTCCTTACACGTTGACTGCCAGAGAAAATTTCTAGCAGGTCATGAGATTTTTCCCATGGAAGCGAATAGCATCCGTCCTTTGCGTAGAACTGATAGATCCAAGAAGCGCTGCGATTCGCGCCTTATTTGCAACCAGCTTGGCTGACGCGCACTACTGCGCGCATGGTTGAATCTATGGTAATGGTACTGATCGCTGACAGGATTTCTGTACTGACCCCAAACACTTGGCCCAATTGTCATTTTTTGAGATACGACCCATTTCATTATATTTCTCCTGTTTAATGAACATTTTCTAATGTCTGGTGCTTATCACATTTCTAAAAAAACATTCACCATTCGTTGGAAATAGGACAGCTTAGCGGTTGAAAGAGTTTCGATGGTAATAACATGGACATCATAGTGAAATATCCTCACATCGCAGTACTTTCGTTAAGCAGCTTCCAGGGCTTTTGATTTTTGTCGAAACTCGAGAGTTCAGCGGTCGAATCAGTCCCAACCATATCGCTAAGAGATGAAATAACTTGACTCACAACACCCCTGCCCATTGTTTCTTGGGCATCGCGGCTCAAGTTCAGGCTGAACACTAAGGATGCGAACAGGTACTGATGCTTATAAGCTCTCTTCTCACACTATATACAACTTATATCCCACCACCAATGCTCTGTAAACCTTCTTCTGAATCCTGCGGGAGTGCTTCTCAAGTGGTTGCTACAACTCGTGCATGAACATTGGAGGGGGCATCCTCTATCGTCCTCCACACCAATGATGGTCCATCCTCGAGAACCCGTCCCTATGCGCTACTGTGGCTCTGCGGCTACAAAATTGGTGACACTCCCTTTCTAAGGCCCTTCAGAGTATCTTATCAGGCGTGTTATCAAGCGCCTGGTCACCCCACTAACAGTGTTCCGCGATCCTGCCCTAACGATCGTTTGACGGCCTCGAGGGCAGGTTTCGGCCTTTGAAGGAAGTTTAACGAATTTCCGGGTCAACACAGAACGCGGGCGGGGCCACACACACACACACGACACAACAACACGCGCACACACACACACGCCCAATCGCGCACACACACACAACACACACAGCGACACACTGAGCGACCAACTACAGCACACAACTAGCGGCACACAGGCACACACCACACACAAGTCACGACACGACAGGCAACCAAACACCACAAGGAGACACACTTTAGCGGATAGCTAGGAATTGAATTCCGGAGAGGAAAGAGTGAAAGAAACGCCCAACTTAATGCGTTCTTTTCAGAATTGTCACTGAGAGTACATGAAACGCCACAAAACAGAGGGTTCAGAGAAATTTTTGTGCTGGTCGGTTTAGTGAAGAGTGGTTATCATTGGACCGACGGGACTCCAGTCGATCCCCTCGAAGGGATAGAAGCGCCCAAGGACCGTCACTGCTATTGTGTGAGTCTCATATCAAGAAAAAATTCAGTGGCATGTAAGGCAAAGGTCATATCCCGCAATTATTGTAACCAATACAGTGAAAAGCTCCCATGGAGAGTACCAAAATCAGGGAATACACGGGAAGAAGAAAACTGTGCATTATGGTTTTTTTGAATAGCATTTCATAGCCTATCAACATACTTGGAACTCCATAAAAACTCCGTGGGCACCCAAAGCCACTTCCTTGTCAGCCATCTGTGGAAAGGCGGGGGGGGGTGGTTCAACACGATTTAAGCGTACAGCGTGCCTCTATTTATTCAGTTTTTTATTCATTCAATACCTGCGCAGGCAGCCGATATCCATCCAATCGTTTACTAATAACAAAGGAACACAATACAGAGCAAATAGGAGTTAAAATTAGTAGACAGGAGCTGGAGGCAGGGGAAAGCAAACCCACGTGGCTGCACACGACTTCAATGCAGCGTTCAGACTTGTCGCGCTTCAACGCTCGTTGATCGTACCGCTTAAACGCGCATCGATTGTAGCGCTTCAACGCGCGCTGTTGCCTTCGAACACACTCCAAGTGTACCAGACCCCAGCTTCCCTTTATGTTCTTTCTTCCGGTATTCAACCCCTTTTTCACTGTTTCTCATTTCTACCTGATTCTTAGCTCCTCTTCTTCACTTTAACATTGCATTTTTTTATACAGGACATTGTAATAACGATTTCGTGTAGAGTTTCAGAAAAAAACTCGTCTCCGAAAACGTAGAAACCACATTAAAATTCAATGGTAAAGTGAAAAATACGAGCTAAGAATTAGGTAGAAATGAAAAACAGTGAAAAAGGGATCGAATACCGGGAGAAATAACATGAAGGGACGCCGGGACAATTGGAGTGTAAGTAGCGTGTTCAAGGGCAAGCGCGTATTGAAGCACTACATTTGTCGCGCGTTGGACGCGTCAAGTCTGAACGCTGCCTAAGCGTAGTTTTCCCCACGTGATCACATATCGAATAGATCACCACGACAGCCAACATGCTGCTCTACCTGGA
The DNA here is from genome assembly GCA_036418165.1 of Cooperia oncophora. Lineage (NCBI taxonomy): Eukaryota > Metazoa > Nematoda > Chromadorea > Rhabditida > Trichostrongylidae > Cooperia > Cooperia oncophora. Next base: position 10,705 of record MU931853.1, on the reverse strand, counting down.
TACATCACACTACACAACAAATACGCTGTTCAAGACGAAATTGTACAAGAAACCAGGAAGAAGATTGGAAATGGTCCAGGTAAAAAAGAAACTCAAAGAAGGATAACATAGTTTGTGTATATACATGTGTTAAAAATTTCTTCAGCTGTGTAAAGAAAGCCAGGGAACTTCCGATGGATGTTCCTTAACAAATAATTGTGTTAATATGCTGCTGTCCCGAGCCTCATTGTATGAACATGAAACACGTAAAAGGGTGGGGGGGAGGCAAAAAATTTTGTTGCAAAAAAACTCAAAAGTTAATTCAAAAAGTTCTCGCAAAATGTTTCTAGCTGTTTCTGATACTTCCTTTGGATATTTCGATCTGCAATACCACAGTAGCCGCCTCCAGCCGAATCCTGAACCTTGCCTTCAGTGGTGCCTCCGATCTGGACTCTGACCTGGTCTGCTGTCTCCAATATCTGTCGCCGCTGCTCCTTGCAAAAGCCGCGCCTTCTAGTGTTGACTGTGACCCTACCCGTCACCCTCCTTGAATAGTGAGGATGCCTAGTGAGCGCTTCTGCATATGATATCACTGACCGCTCCACCATTATCACGTAGTCAGTGAATCAACTGCAGCGCGTCACGTAGCTCGTCCTTACTATTCATTTCTGGGGAGAGCCTTCTTATTTCCAGTGCTTCCAATAATTTTCTTTCCACCGTCTTTCCAAACTCATTTTTCTTATGTCTCTCCAATGGTCACTTTTGCCCGTATCCCTGGCATTCTATCAAATATACCACTCCCCTAAGTTGGCATATTTTGCCACCATCACAGTATGTGCAGCTTCCTCGCCCACATTTTTCTTCATAAGGCCTGGAGTACGTGATTAGTCTTTCAAGATTTGGTGGTGGACGGAATATGAGACGTATGGGGAGTGGTGAGCCTTTAACTACAATATAGACGCTGCCGTGAAGAATGAATGCAGCTCAAAATGTTTTGTTCTTCTGTTTTCGCCAACGAGGTTTGTAGGTGGCAACTCTTTATTCGGCCAACGTTTCGACCTGTTCGTCGTTGTCAAAGGCCTAAACATGGCTCAAAGCTTGAGAATTGCACGCTATCCCACCAAACGCCTTGCCCCCTCCAGGCAATATTCTGAACGTCATCCAGGATTATTGCAAAAATACCCAACAGTTGAAAAATAAGCTCAACGTGTACCACCACAACAGGTTAGTAGTTAGTATGTTAGTAAATGAATAAGCGAATGAGTGTTACTCTCCTTATCAGGACGCCCGTTGTTCTGCTTATCAATGTATGGTTCGCAATGTTCCATAAACAGTAGTAGATCATTCGTAATGGATACACACTCGTTTCGGTTGTTCATGCTCGGATTTCGTGCTGAAATCCAAAAGGCTTCCAGCGCTTTCCTAGCTGAAATCTCTGTCTCATAGGCCAAAATCGTGCACTTGATGTTGAAATCTTCGCCATCATGCTGCTCTATTCTATGCCTCCCCAACGGTGTTGACACGTTATTGCGCCTTTTACCAGATAGATGTTCCTTGATACGGACTGATAAGACCCTTCCTGTTCCCTATGTATGTTGAATTACATGTCCTGCATTCAATCTGATAAATGACGCCCGCTGAGGCACAATCGCCTTGCCATCAGGACACAGTTCTCTGACAGGCACTGCTTATCGTAAAGCCTGTTCCTCACAAGTTGACGTTTGATGTTGTCATTTGGAACGTTGACCAAGACAACATCATCGCACAACTGTGCTTGAACAATGCATCGTTGGATGGCAGCAGATACCTTGTCAGAGATAAATGGCACACATAGAGGAAGCTTATTTTGGCGCGAAGTGTAGTTGCTGCCAACGCGAGACCTCCTATTGTGATGTTGTACCGTGTAGCCATTCGAGAATGCTATTCGAGAAGCTAGTTGTAGTGACTCTTCCCGTTCGGCTGCACTGCTGCACATACTCGTTGCCGTTTTGTACATATTCCTAATAACGGCACGTTTCACAGCAGAAGGGTGTGCAGACGTAGCATGGACGAGAATGTTCTTCGAACTACTTTTCCGATACCACTTCACAGTGATCATGCCGCTGACACTTCGAGCTGCGTGTTAAGGTAGGGAAGCCGACCGTCCCTTGGGGTTTCTCGTGTAAGCTTGATGCAGCCTAAAATCACACGCCATATTTTGGAATGTTAATCTCTGTTACCGAGTAATTTCTGAGGCTGTCCGGATTGAGAGGGAGATTTCGCACTTTCGCTAGCTCTCTTTGCTTGTTCATCTCCCACTTTGGAAAAACCTGTAAACTTGTAACGCTGCGAATTGTACAAGTGAGTCACTTTCAGGAACGGGAATTCAGAAGGTCGGTCGTGCTAGTTCGGTTGGGTTCCTCATTTGGTACGCTCACTGAGCGAACTGCGCCGAATGCTGGTTCCGTGGCCCCGATATGACACTAACCAATTTAATAGTTGGCAAGGATGACAGCGGAAAAGTCCTTGTGAATTGCTTTTGAACTTCTTTTTTTCAGGTGCATGCATCCATTGCGCTTGGTGTCCGGAGTAGAGTGGGCTGGAACCACGATAACTGTGATTCACTTACAGTCCACGATCAGAATTATATAGCTTGTAAGAAGTGAGAATTCACAATATGTCTCATGAATAAACCAGTTTGGCTGGCGCGCACTACTGCGCGCATGGTTCAGTCTGTGGTCCTGATCAATGACAGGATTTCTGTGCTGACCTCTAACACATGGCCCAATTCCCATTTTTCGAAATTCGGCTCATTTCATCATATTTCTCTTATTTAATGAGCATTCGCCAGTGTCTGGTGCTTATCAATTCCTAAAAACACAGACCATTCGTTGGGAATAGAATAGCTTAGCGGCTGAAAGAGTCGATGGTAACAATATTGAAATCATAGTGAAATGTGTTTACATCCTAGTACTTCCGTTGAGCTGCTTTCACATATCTATCGGTTGATGGCCTGCTCTGATGCGATGACCCACTGGCAAACAACTTTAGGTTGTTACTTTTTGTCGATCTCGAGGAATTAGCGATCTAATTAAGTCCGACATAACACTAAAGGTTGAAAACATTTGGCTGACTGAGGCTTTGCCCATTCCCATGGGCCACGGTGGCCAACATGAGGCGCAAGCGGAGTAAAAGCTGCGAACTGATACTGGCTCTTGTCGGACACACTATATCACAACTTATCTCCCACCACCAATGTTCCCTAAGCACCTCTGAATTGCTTACTGGAAGAAGTTCCCCAGTGTACAACTCGTGCATTGAATTTTGTGGCTTCCCCTCTGAATTGGCCCCTATGGTATCTTATCAGCTGTTATCACTTCCTGCCACCCACCAATAATGTTGCCATCCTGCCCCCTATTTTACTTTTTGGACCAACGTGCCGTTGTTGCTGGGGTCGACTTGTGAATTAGGTGACCCTACTCTTCTAAAGCTCGTTATGGTATCTTATCAGCTGTTATCACTTCCTGCCACCCACCAATAATGTTCCCATCCTGCCCCCTATCTTACTTCTTGGAACCAACGTCTCGTCGTTGCTGTAGCCCACGCTATGGATTTGGTGACCCTCCCCTTCTAAGACCCCCTGTGGTATCTTATCAGCTCTTATCAGTTCTTGTTACCTACCAACAGTATTCCTGCCCGACCCCCTACAACACTTATCAGTTTGAGCGCTCTTTCGCTCTTTTGAAGGAAGTTATGAATTTCCGGTCAAACACACACACACACACACACATACACACCACACACCACAACAGACAACTGCGGTTTATATATAGGGAGAATGAGCTCTGGATGTGCCTTGCCATTCACAATTTTGAGCCCTATCGTGAGTCAGGGATCGTAATCTTTCACTTGTCCTCCGCAATCGGGTGTGAAAATCAGATTCTAATAGAAGGATGGCACTTCTTCAGTTTGTGAGTTCCCTTTTCAAGCTGTGAAATGCTATAGACTCATTACGCATGACTGTTCTGAGTTCACAGTAATTTGCGGATACCCCACCTCGATGGTATTATATCTATATATTTTCCCTTGCCCCAGGAATGAACTCACACCAGTGAGTCCCCGTCAGCTCCTATCATCACCCCTTGCCTCATTCTTCTACAGTAATGCGGAGGTGCTATTGAATTTCACAGCACGCACACACACACAGAAAGACACACTCAGCAGATTATATACAGTATGAAGACACGGCTATGACTCTGAAGGGGAGCAAAATGAAGGCCGCGTCAAAAAAATGGGTTCTGAATAAGGGCAAAAAATCGCCATAAAATAAGTTCCTTCCAAGCGATTTTCGCCGAGCGCCAAAGACGAAGCTTCCCACCGTGACGGTTATAAGGGTGAGAGAGTACGCCCCATCCCAAGCGCCGCGCGCGGCGATGGGCGCGGCGCTTTCTTGGCTCATGTTAACCTGTCGATTGGAGCACCGAACTTCATGTGAGCCCGTCATCGTAAACGTTCATGATATTTCGGTTCTGAATTACCCGCTGTCGTCATTTGCGGGCGCGACGTCGCGCGCGACGCCCACCAGCGTGGTGAATTAGACTCTCTTGTCGCATACCCTTTTTAGTGTACCAGCTCTTGATGTTTCCAAATGACGGGAGCGTTCAGTTGATCATTCGTGAGGAAAGGGATGAGACAGACCGACATGACCACAACTAGCAGTAGAGAATAGAGAATCATTATCAGCACGGGATCCGACTGATTCATGTAACTGTTCAGTTTCATCACGAACACATCACATGAATCGGTCAAATCCCATGTCCAGGTAAGGAATTGTCGGAGACCACGTAAAAAGTTTGAAAATGAACCCAAGTAGAAAATCTGGACGACTTTTGCGGAACCATCCATAGGCAGAAATCTGTAAGGAATGAATTTCTAAAATGGCACGTAGCGGCGGGTATAAAACAAAACTAATAGTGGACTCGCGGTTAGTATTAACTCTTTTGGAAAATCGACGGTTGAGTTCTTGTACAGAGTTTCCCCTTATAAACCATCAAGAGCCTTCCATTCACAGAGTCGGACCCAGGGCATGTCCTGCCGCTGAGAGAAGTTTTCGACAAATACGACCCCCCCCCTTCTCCCTCCCGATTTCCCTGCTACGACCCTCCCCCTTCCCATACTACCTACTATCTCGCCTCTCTTGCCGACTTTCAGAATTGCTACTATTTTTACCGAACTCCCCAGAACTTTTCCTGTTTTTCCTCCAAGAATTTACCGTCGAGGCTGAAGGTGGGTGGAGTAAGGGGAAGGGGTACACACAGCACTAGTGAAACCTGAGGAAGCCTTCTCAATTGGATGAAGATCGAAAAGAGTATCAAGAGAATTCAAGGAAAAGTCCGAGAGGATGCAGGAAGAAGTAGAGTATCAACAGAATTTCAGGAAAGTTGTTAACCATTATTAACCAAGGCTGGGGCATTTTGGGGGAAACAAAGAGACGGCTTCAGGTGTGAGGAGCTTACATGATCGTCATTTCTTGGCTGAAGAGAGAGGGGGAGGGTGTTCAATTGGGTCACATGGTGCAAGCACGACGAGTTTGGGGTTCCGCTGCTGAAATTTTTCGATTTCATCGAAATTGCGTGCCATATCTGCCTGGAAGATGAAAGAGCCCACTGAACAACATCGGCTGCGCCCGCCAAAATGCAAGCTGTATAGGCCACTAATCGCATTTAATAAGCCTTTTGCCATTAACATGCTGAATGGAAATGGAGTGAGTGCTGCATCCAAAAACGGATTTTTGACGGCGAATACTTCATCATTCTATTTTGAGTTTGAAAAAGAGTCAGAACTTTTCTACTAACCTAATACATACACATGGAATTGTTCTCGCAAACTCCACACTTTTTAGGAGGAAAAGATCTCGCCTGTGCGATATGAATGCAGTCACAGGTTATTAACTATTATATATTTATTTTCATCATATCTGAGTGGCTGAACTCACAAAAAACAAAGTTCTGTAATTTGAGAATCTGTAGTGGTGATCCCCGCCCTTTACTCTGCGAATGGTAATAAAATAACAGAATTTTTTTCAGAACAGAATCTGCCAGGTTTCTGGCATTTTCTTGCGTTCTACGTTTTCGTTCCTTTCTTTACGGCAGAATTAGCATGGAAATGGCATCCCAAGCGATGACTACCTTGAGGAAGCCGGTGAACCTAGCATGTTTTCGATTATAAGAAAACAATTCAGATATTCACGAATTTTCAGGATCTCCTGTTTTATTTATCGACGACTTTTACAGTTCCTCCAATTACGGAGAGGTAGGTCCTTCATATGAATGCTCCTGCGATAACGCAAGGGGAGGAGAGTCATACAGGGGTTGAGACAGCCCGCCCTTTTGTTGCGTTCTTCTATTCTTGTGTGGCGCGCAAACATTCAGACAGATGCATTTTCGCCCCAAAAGGCTGTGCTTTCTATCTAGGGTACAGCATGTGTAAAATGGGTGCATCAGTGGGACTTCGCCCACAACTTCCCCTTTTAGGTAACCCGTTTCCTACGGTACCCATTCTATTGGCAAACTGTCCCAGATCCCTTTCGATTTTCTGAAAAACCTCAGGCTGCGATCATACTCTGCGGCAGAGTCCACCAACGACCACTACCGTCTACCAGCGACCATCAGCGTTTCGAGCGTCCGTCAGCGTCAGCAAAAGCATAGATAATCGACCTTGCGAACGGCAGCGTCTAGCAGCGTCTGCAAGCGACCGTCAGGGTCTCGAGATACTAGGAGATATCGACCGAGCGTCTACCAGCGTCCACCAGCGACCAGGAGTACGGTATTGCGTATTGAATAGTAAGGTGTGGTTGCACATGCCACATTTTACGACCCATGATCCAGCTGCCTCCTCCCCCTGCTTCCCCATACTTCTCCACCACAGTCCGCTACCTTCCTACTCTCCCATACGCTCTAGTGCTGGTCGCTGGTAGACGCTGACGTTCGCAAATCGATATCTTGCCCGTCGCAGACGCTGATGGACGCTCGAAATGCTAATTCGCTGGTGGATGTGCAAAGCATGAACGCAGCCTTACAAAATTTCAGTTCAGCAATTTAAAGCTCGTCCCATACACATCAAGGTTCAGTGCCAATACCATGAACGAACACTAAATTCTCTGAAACAAATGGCTCTACCTACAGGTCCGCTGCCATGAAGCGATTCATTTTTTGGTCTTTCAGATGAGAGACACCGATGGCGATCCCGACGTAGAGGGTGCCGTTCCATCTAAAGGATTGCCATCCAAAATGATCACCCGAGGATCGTGATACAAAGCTTACGGCGAACAGTTTATCAGATTAAGATTCAGATCTATCAATTCAAATTCAAGTGTTTATAGTAAATATTCACAACAAGCTTGAGTTTTACAAAGATAGTGGCAAACAACCGCAAGTGAACATTCCACGCTCAGCAGGGGGAGACAATTTCGGCACTATTGAACTATTCCTACCCCAAAAACTCAAAAAAATTTTTTCGCTGAAACGTTGCCTATAGATGTAATTCGATGCGCTGATCACGAATATCACATCCGTTTCGAGCGCTGGCGTCATTTGGCGCCATTATGCGCCAATATGGCGCCAAATTGGCGCGTAATGGCGCCAAATGGCGCCAGCGCCAAAAATAAATGTTGGATTCGTAATCAGGACCTCAATTAACCCCCATATGCACATCGACTTTGGTAAAAAAAGTGGTGGGCGCCAAATTGGCGCATAATGGCGCCAAATGACGCCAGCGCTCAAAACAAATGTGATATTCGTGATCAGGCATCGAATTACACCTATAGGCAACGTTTCAGCGAATTTTTTTTTGAGTTTTTTGGGGTAGGAACAGTTCCCAGTATTCCGCTAGGCCTGGGCCTGGAAGGCTCCGCAACCATACGTTTGTTCGGAGACAAACTGTACATTCACCTCTGAGGAGGTCCTTTGAGATCTGTTTGAGTGTATTATAGGAACGGCGTCAAGAACAATCCGCTATGCATCGTAACTATTAGCATTATTGGCCGAGCGAATGGTAGTATACCCCGAGTACTGCAAGAATAACACAGGGCATGGGCTGCTGGATGCAATTATGCCACTTGCGCGCTCCTCGCCTACCTTACGCCTTACATAACTCACGCCTAATTTTAATAATTTTTGAGCATTTTTAGTTCACAGCGATACCATTTCATCATTTTCTTTGGCACGCTAAGACGCCACGTTCCTTCAGTCCCCCCTCCCTTTGAATGACTCCACTTCCAGGCCCTTCTTCAAAGCCCACCTTCTAAGAAAAAAACAATACTAGCGAGCGACTACGAAAAAAAAAAATCGGAAGCTACCGCTATTCGTTTCGTTGCATGTAATAGGGTTCAATATAAGAAATCAACCGACTAAAGCCATCCCGACATGTGGTGTATCTTCTTATACAATTGCTTGAGGCCAGGGGACTTACAAGAAGCGTTTTTCGACGTTTCTTTCCTCATTTACTCTTCACTTACAAGTCCTTTGACCACTCATCTCGCATGCTTCCCTGGCATTAGGCTGCATTCATACTTTGTGGCAGCGATCAGCAGCGTTCTCCAGCGGACCAGCGTTTTTCTAGCGTCCCTCAATTGCAATTAAAAGATGGAATAACAGCCGGTCTGAGTATCTAACACCGTCTGCCTCGTGTTCCAGCCGGACCAGCAGGCAATTATGAGGACAGGGGGGGGGGGGGTACAGACCAGACAGCTGGTACTCCTATCTCCCCATACGCTTCACCAACAGTCTGCTCCTATTCTACCCTCCTATTACCCCAGCCCTAGCACCTGTCTACTACTCTCAAATCGCCCACACTCTCCCACTCGTTTAGACGCTGTTGGCGTCGCGAGTTGTGTGTCGCTGTTAGACGCTGCGTTGGTCTGCTGGTGGACGCTACGCAAGCATGCTCCCGTTCGCTAGATCTATCTTTCCTAGCGTAAACTCATCTGAAATCCTCACTGCCAGCATCTCAAGCCTCAAGGTGGATGCCAGGCAATATCTAAAGGGTCAGCCTCAGTTCACGCTTATGTTTATACTTTGATCCTGGATTTTTCGACTATGCAATTTGAAATGGATTTAGCGCGCCGACTGTTCGAAAATAGGTCCAAAACCGTTAATCGAATTTTAAAACAAAAAGGAAACCGAAACCGACCATACCCGCTGCCCCAACAAGAAACAACTGAGCGGCCCTGCGTCGGATGTGGAGAGGACATCTAGCAAGTGGGTGGTCCAACTGAGCCGGTGTTAGAACCAGAACTCCCGTCGGCCGTAGCACCCTCCTCGCTCGCTGTGGAGTTGCGAAAGTTGGAAAGTCTTTTAGTCAGGAGCTGGACTACTTGCACAAGGTAAGGACGACCACGGATTACCTGAGCGCGGGGGGCTGTCTTCAATCTCGTATATCCCTGTTCCATTTTCGGTCTAGTCTAAGCCCACATTGTCGCCTTATTCAGGGCAGGTATTAATTTCAATTTCCTATTGATTTCATGAGCCTATGTCATCTGTTCTGTTGCAGCCTGTCGCTCTTCCAGCAGTAAAAAAATCATGTAATACATAAGAACGAAGTTTTACAAACTCACGAATTCAACACCTCTGCGGTTATGGTCCTGCCTCGCGACTTTGACTATGCTGTTCATCAAGAGATAGCACATGTCACAGTTCTTGCATTCCTTGCAGAAGCTCATTGTGAACAAATGAGCGACGAAAATCACAAAAAGAATTGGGGTATTCATTCTCGGTGTTCCACTGCCGCGATCTAAAAAAGGAAGCTGTCATGAGTATTAATGGTTCAGATACCAAAGCATTGGATAACGTGTGCTGCATAGACTGAGAAGGTTCTATCATGGAATACTCTCAAACAGTACATAGTAAGAGGTAACGGAATACTTACTGCTTGTTTCGCTTCTGGATCGCTTTTGAGCGATCTTGATAAAAAACAATACTTCAAAGTAGTCTGTATTTTTGGTAACCGACTTCCTATTTCTCAACCGTACCTAGAAGTTGCGTGAACTAATCACGCGCTCACTGCATGAATTAATATTTGGGCGTATATTATTTGATCTGATAAAAGACCGTTCAACATCTGAGATCCTCATGATGGTTTAAGATATTCGAAAGAGACAACGCCATCTAAAGATTCTGCCACGCGAAGGTGGTTCGGTGCCTGAGTTCAGCGAAGTCGTTGATTTCTCCACCACTGTAGACCACCCTGTTGAGCTCCTCCCGGACCCGGTAATTGAGGGGGTTTAGGTCAGGTGACACACTTGGATATTCCGTCTTCTTCAGTTCTCAACGCCTTCGATTCCAAGTAGGCGAGAGTTTTTCGATTCCTTATGGTGCCCCCAATCCTGTAGCAGACCGGAGGCGGAGCCTTCGGGAAAAAGGAGTCGTCACTGGACCTGTATTACGCTATAGCGCCCCTCCCTTACAATTTTTTGCCGCGAAACCGGTACAAGGTTGTTCGTCGCGGACCACACTACCCTCCCAACGCCATATTTTCAACTTCTATACTTGATTGCGGACCGTGCCTTTAAGGAGGTCATTTTCTGGCCAAACGGATGTGGCATTAGTGTTCAGGAGGTCAGATTACCCCAGCCTACAACTTTTAGTCAGGTCTGCCCTCGTTGAAAAAAGTTGGTCGAAATCTGGTACGATTTAAGATGATTGGGATAGTAAAAGGTGAATGTGCCCAAAACATCCTGAATATTTCATAC
>MU931852.1:0-11064 GCA_036418165.1 Cooperia oncophora | reverse complement strand
TCTGCCTCCTGCTGGACATCCTATCATGCATTCCTAAGATTTTCAGCTGAGCAAGAGCTGCCTATGATTCCAAAATATTCGAAATTCCCTCGTCAATGTGTACATTTACCAATTTCACCCCAAGAGCAAGGAATGTGGTGAATTGCAAAGGTAAATCCGGACATCGATATGGTCTCGGAATAGTCTGATTTGACCCCTGGATTTTTTTCTTTCAGACCCCACAAAAAGTTTTGGGAAGAAAGTTCACGCTGGTAAGTGCAGAAGAAAAGGACCTGTACGGCAATCGCATTCCAATCAACTGACAAATTCAGATAGGGAAAGCAGAGAATTCAAGCAAACCAGTAACACAATTGCACTAGATTCTAAATTGCTAGATACAGTTCCACCGAAACACTTACACTGATGGGAGACGGACAAGACAATCGTAATATCGTGTCGCGTCGTCGCGCGACATGTCGTGCGCGACAAGTTCTCGCGGACGCTAGCGCGTCAACAGGAGCAGCGAAGCTATTATGGTCTCAGACGGAGACAACACTTCATAACGATTTGGCAGCCATAGCAAACGGCCAGGCAGAACAACTCGTCCACTGGGCGCCGCGTCGCTCGCCGTGCCCACCAGCGCGGCATATCACGATTGTCCTTGTCACATATCCCACAGTGATACATAAGTAGCCACTAGTTCGTTGCATAACAAGAAGCCGTAGCAGAGGAACCTATTTGAGAGGTTGTATAAACCGCCTAGAGCTAAGATCAGATTGAGATATGTATAGGATACATGGGAAGTGATCGACTTCCTAGTCAATCACTAGTCCATCACGAACAGCACCGCCCGTAGAACGTTCATACAGCTTCTGCTTTAGCAAAGCGTACATATGTGAATGGCACTATGCCAACACGTCCGTCCGATTCGCCCTCATACATTCCATTCGTGAGCTTCTTTGTAATTCGGACTAATTGTCCTTTCTGAAAGCGGAACATATCAGAAACATGCATATACTGGTAACTCTCACACTAATGAAAAGTAATAGGTCGCAGTGATATACTGAATCATGATTAGTTCGGCGATTCTACAGAATGAGCGCAAGCAACAAATTATAAGTACAGGCGGCTTGAGCTCATGAGGAGCATTCTGCGTTTTCGATAGCCCCTTTCGCTAGTTTATGATGCAACAGGCCTCACTTTGATAACACCTGTAACTCTTGTAAAGCTGCGAAATTGTATGAGTGAGCCACCCCAACAAGAGTTTACAGGTCTTCACAAAGTGGCTTGTACAAGCCTCGATCTGTACAATTTGGTGCCCCCTCCAAAGCGAACTGCACCCAAGTATTAATTTGGGAAACCCGCGATTTCAAAGGGTACGCAAATCGAGAAAATTTCTGATTCAGTAGAATGCGTCATTCGCTAGTGAGCAGAATTAACCCACCCCATCCAATCCTTTCACGTGAATAGTTCCCAATAAGGAATTCTTCAAATTGATATGCATCCTTCTCTCTGTCATGCCCCAGAAGCACAAATTCTCCCAGCTAACTATTCTTCATAGTTGGAAAGTATGAACGCGGTCTTACGTATGTAAAAGATATAGGCGATTGGGTTGAACCTCATCCCAAAGAACCAAAAAAGTCGAAAAAATCGCAAATAAAGTACCTTCAACTTCAGCTGTGTTCGATCGTACGCGTTTGGGCTGTTGATGTTTTTCGGCGTACGGGTGCTGAATAGATGATTCAAAGCTGGCAAAAGACTTTGAGATTTCAGACCAGCTGGCGCAGCTAGAGGTTGGCTTAAAAATAAAAGATGATGTCAAATAAGCTGGCAACAAGAACTTCTTGAGAATTTTTCAACAGACGCTAGCCGCAATATGCGTGCTAGTGTATGCGGGTGCTATGTTACCTGCTGCAATATGCCAGGATGTCATGGCCCCTCTCTCAGGCCAGACATTGGAAAACTACGTCTTATGAAATACGCTCTTTCCACGTAATCTCTTCGAGATTTCAGATGTTGGACGGACCCCATTTAGTGCTTGGCGAATGCGGATTACTGCACAAGTTCTAAGGTGAGTGAACTCTAGTGTGGATATAAATGCACGCATGCAGCCGTTCCTACCAAAGCGATTGCTGGCACCATGCCAACGGGGGAAACTCGTCCGAAAATGCTCGTCAAGGCCTGCCCAGAGTCAATTTTAGTCACCACTCCATACCGTCAAGTGTAAAAGGCCCAGGGGCCAATTCAATAAAGAGTCCGCAACCAACGATCGCTTTGCACAATAAACAAACGAAAAACCGCAGAATCAAGCGTTGTAACATTTTGGAGGGCCTGCCTGCAACAACTTCTTGCCCAACATGTATTTAGACGCAATTAAAGCAGTTAGTGAATTGAAAAACATCTTAAAAACTTAAGCCGTGAACTGGTTCCCCTAACCGCGAATCTCTTTAATGTCGTTTCAACATGTTGCGATTCTCACGGCTGAAAGCCACAAAGACTAATGCAAAAACCTGCACTTTTGTCTCTTCGCTAGGCACGTCGGCCAAGGTTTCACATCTGCAGCGACATAAAGGAACTCTAACCGAATGATTTATCTATGATTATGATGTTGCACTTTCTTATGGGTGTAAAAACCATAATGGAGTCCATCATCACACACCTCGTATCGGTCTTCAATGGGGTCGCTGTTTGTGGAAACACCGCTGAATCGCTCGTCACCAACGGAACTGCCTATGGATGACTGGCTATGACCTTTCAGTTGACGATCGCCGTTTTCATCAATCTCCGTAATGCAGGGGGACAGTTGAGTAAATATCATCGTGTCATTAAGTAAATATCATCGTGTAAAAGTCCATTGAAAGTCTATACAGGCAAAATCGGCTGGTGGCCATGGATAAAGAAGCTATGAATAAGCCAAACACCTGCTGGCTTGACTTCCCCAAGCCCACAAAAAGAAGAAGCCATTACCTCTGAATCTAAATCATAAGTCTGAATCACTCCCCCCCCCCCTAAACCATACTAAAAGAAAATTTCATAAGAGATTATAGTCATTAGTATCCAAATAATCAGTCTCGAACAACGCGTTTTCGGCGACCGAAGGGTGGAAGATGCTTGTCGGCACTTTCTGCGTACTTTTGGCCGGCATGCGACGTTCCGAAGCCAGTCAGGGTACGGAGACATGTGAACGACTGTGTGCGAAAAATGCAATAAATGCCCCCCGTGGAAGAATTGCGCCCTTGAAACTCTGTGTTGCTCCAGTAAAACAGCAAAGTGTTCAACACATGCTACGGACCTCTTCCCCTTCAACCCAGACGCAAAATCAATTCCAGTCTTTTTTAGAGAAAAAACATTTATCACCCCCTTCCTTCCCTACCCTCCCTACTTCACGGATTCCATTCCCGTTGAGATTAAACATTGAGACAATCAATAGAAAAAACAGGAGCAATAAACTTGCTAGAGGAACTCCCAAGCTCACCGGGTCTACATAGAAGAGCTGGAACAAGTCCTGTAGCATTCAGAGCGTTCCTGGCTTGCCACCAACCTTCCTCGGGTTTTCCGATGATTTCCAAGGTTTCACCAGCTTCGAATGGCAGGTCTGTGTCACGTTCCCCTTCGAAACGGTACAAACCGACCACCTGAATAAAATTTTAGACAATGTACGTCGCACGTTAGCAATAGCGATCCCCAGCGAGGGGGGATACAGTTTGCCTTTAAGAAAAATGCTTCAGTTGTTGACTTCTTTGGTTTTACTTGTTTCAAGTGCGCTGTACCTCACGCCCTCTCGACTGGTTGTTTTGCTGGGAAAAAAACTGGGAAAGACTGCGCGAATTCCAAGAGGAAAAACTGTGGAGGTTAGGACGTCAGAGATGAAGAGAAAGATCGAGGAATGGACTCGTGAAGACAGGGGTGTCCTATCACATGAAAAAAATTGAGTGGGGGTCGTATTTTGAAAAATTTCCCCAGACGGCAGGTCATGCGGAGATAATAGATTGTCCTTAACGAGAAAGAGAAACCTTAATTCCCGATAAAACGAGTTCCAACACAACACTCCCACCCCTTAGCAGCTTCAGTCAAAATTCCAGAAGTTTCCGAATCCGTTCAGCCCAGAAACCAACCACAGTGGCAGTAGCAATGAAAGTCGAAACTATGTGTAACAAGTAAGTTCTCACCTGCTCAATTTGCCCTTTGCGATATGGAATAGTGAGGGAAGTCTTATCGAGAATATGAATTTTGAAATGATTTAACAACGTCGGTATATCCATGAAGTCGTGGTCAGCAATCTGTAATGAAAAGTAGTTCAACGGACATCACCCAGTTAGAAAATGATGAAAGACACACCTTGACCTGTTTCACTCCATTCTCACCAAATTTCTCTTCAATTAGGTAGTGGCGCACTTTATTATCGTCATCCGATTCTCTAAAATCATGAAAGTGGAGTGATAGGAAGCGAGAGGAAGAATCGGGTACTATTTTCATTCAAAAACGACAGCTTTCCAGATCAAATTGGATACTTTCAAACCAATATGGACACTTTTCGAATTGACTCAGATACACTCCTTACACTGAACATTAATTATCACAGTACCCGCACGATTACCCCCCCCCCCCCCACCTAGTGCCAATCCCACTTTCCAGCGCAGTCGTGACCTTTCAATATTTACCTTGTAACTTCGGCTCCCGTGATTCTTGCAGTTCTGCCATTTTGCATAAATACAGTAACTGAAAAGTACACCAACACACGAGCGAGTCATCCCACGCCTTTAGGAAAATTATTTTGAGCAAATTTTTATAACTTTTTTCAACGACACTGTATTCTCATCCACTCTTCACACAGGAGGTACTCATAGACTCGCACTTCAGAAGCTCGCAAAAGCACACTAAGCTCCGCCCTCACGCCCACTTCTTTTGGCAAAATATTGATTATTTTCAAAACTTTCACATTTTCGCGCTGCTCCGGCCCACTTCGTAGAAGACCCGATCACTTTTGTGTGATTCTTCAAATTAGAACTTTAGAAACCTAACCTGTACGTCAGAGTCTCGCCCACCACTGGGGACAAACCTTGCCTGTTTTTTTTTGTTCTGAGTGACGAGCGAAACTCCGACAGACTAAGTGAGACTCAAAGCTGCTCATCTGAGGGATTTCAAGGAAGTGGGCGGAGCTCATTGAGGACGGAGCTACCCACGTTAGCCCGAAAAACAGTAAGTTTTGAAAAAGTATCAACTTTGCAAAAAAAAGTGCGCGTGGCTGTCGGGGCGGGGCTTGCAGAAGTATCTAGTGTGATCTGCTAACTCCTAATCTGGTGTGAATATTGAGTTCAATTTGATATGAAAAGAGCCCGATTTGTTTCAAAAAGTGTCCTATTCGATCTGGAAAACGTCCAATTCCTTTTAGAAAGTGTCCGATTCGAAATTTTTATGGATAAATATTTCACGAAAGATCATGTACCTCACGCTCAACGAATAATCGCCTGGTCTTGAACTGTCACGCAGAAGAAATGTACCGATAGCAACGCCAGCCTCTGACAACAGACGAGCTGCTTCATCACGTCCCATCTTCCCAAAATAGAATGATGCCCAGTCATATGGGTCGAACGATGCCGACATCCTGCAATACAATAACTCACCTCTATTTTGGAACAGAAACAAAAGGATAACCCCACAACGACGCATCGTCGTCGAACGAACGATTGATGCAATAAACCTTTAACGACCAGCTGAAAAAATGCACCAAACGCGCCACAACTGGCACAAAAATGCGGATGAAAAAAGAACTTGAAAGAACGAGGAAATGGAAAAATCTCGTCAGTAGTCTCGGAAAAACACCAATTCATTTCTATGCTTAGTCGTCGACTATTATCCGTAATTCTGTGGAATTATGGGTATTTAGAGCAATTTTCTCGCGCCACCTGGACGCAGAAGACCGAGAAGCCAATGCACAATTTAAACTGCGGGCTACCTAGAGGAAAAAAGCGAAATAGAGGAAACTTGCACGTCAAGTGCAAAAAAGTGGCCCCGAATGTGCTTCAGCTGAGAATAAGACCGCTTACCTCTCCGATGAGGAAAATGACACTAAAAATCAAAGTGTGGCTGGCGACCACGAAATTAATATAACAATATTACGAATATCAAAGCCACAGAAAACGACCACGGTATGCGTCATGCGTGAAACAGCACAGGGCGATAAAAGTGGAAAATTCTGGACCAATAAAATTTAGTTCTTCTTTGACGTCTGTTCAGGGGGAGGGGCAACAAAAAGCACATTGTTCAGTGAGCTTTTCCCTAAACGTTATTTCGCAAGGAATGACATAGTGAATATTTGATGTGGACGCTCACTTCGGACTCTGATCTGAATAATTCTATCATCGGAATCTGTGGAACCAACGTGCTGAACTCCCAGGGCGCTTGACAATAAGTTTGATTTTCGGGGTCGCGTTACGAGAAAGAAATCATGCACCATATCGACGCTGTTCAAAAACATGAATGGCTGGTATCGTCCTGTTCCAGAGCGATCATTTCCAGAAACCTGCACGCAGTTGACTCAACCCTTAAGATGAGGAAGCTACTTCAACCTGAGTCAAATACTTGAGGGCGCTATATATGTCCCTCCCCTTCTCCACAGATTCTTGAAGAAAAACAGTCGTATTTTTGGAAGAATTCTTGAAAAGTGGTATAATGATGAGAAAATTTGGGAAGTTCGGGGAAAAACTTGGAAAGATAGGGTTGTACCAGAGGAGGAAGCATTCCACCTTGCTCACCTACTCTGTCACTCACGAACACCGCAGAGCGAGCTGCTTGAACATTTCTCTATCTTTGCTCATGGATGTCAAACTGAGTCCCCTCGAACTCTCTAAGCCGCGCTCATAAGTTGTCTGGAAAATCCGCGATTTTGTGGACAAAACTGAATAGGTTTCGCTTAACTCCCCCCCCCCCCCATTTTCTTACAGCGAATAGCGCATTCTCCTGAGCGTATTTCGTTGAATCGCGGAGTCTTTCGACCCTGTATGCTCCAAATTCAAGAAGAATGAACTCGGTTGTACCCATGTCCTTTCTTCAGGGAAACTACCTCAGAATTCCGCTTGTTTTACGCCTCGACATTCCGTTTAACTGATGGATTTCCGCCTCGAAAATGGTAGTCACGTGGGGTTTTGAACCACCCATGTTCCGCTTAACTACCCTGCCTCAGGTGCCTTTTGCGAAGCGAGACGGTGCCCAATCTTAGCTTTTTCGATTTCTTCGCTTTTGTTCGAATCCTTCATTCTGCGAAAAAGAAGCTGCCACGTAATAACGAAAGGAAAACAGGATTGAATCGAAAAAGTCAAGTCTGAAGAATCAGAACAGCTTAAAAAGTCAATGTCAAATCAGTATTCACCCCCAGATGTGAATATCAACAGAGAGTTCGAAAAGGTGACTCAAAAGACAATAACAAAAAAAACGCTGTAATCTTCCAATTTCAAAGACCATAAAAAGGGTTATATGAAGGAGAAGAAGGAACTATTTCCAAGTGCAGAAGCAAAGCGAAACTCCAAAATTTTGCTGTGAAAAGCTCACAACATCCAAAGAATAGAGAAAAGTTCAAAAGTATCTCCCTGCATTCGTCCTAACCAGGGTACGTCCTGCCGCTGGAGAAAAAATATCGCGAAATACGACCCCTCTCAAAAGTTCCGCCTCTGCTACGATGGGTAATAACTTCAGCTGGAACTGAACTGTTGAATTTTGGGGCGTCCTCAAAGGTTTTCATAGGGTTGCACTGTGAGCGGCCTGAGAAAAACGATGTACAAATGCAATTTTCTGTGAATTTTTGAACGGTTTCCATTCACAAATAACACCTATCATGGCTTTACAGTTCTTTTTGAAAAAAAAAACGAAAAAAAGAAGGGACAGTATCTAAATTGCTAATATTGCCAGATATATAATTAATTTTAGTAGAACAACTACACTACGGTAGAAAACTAACGCTTCAACAAATTGCTCTACTCATGACTTTATTGATTTTACCAGCAATAATCAGCAGACTGTAAACAGTTTTATCAGTAGTAAACAAGGGACGTTGTTGTGTGGGAGTTCGGATGCAGCTGGGCTTGGTGGGGCCACCGAGTGGCACCCTAAGCGAAGCCTGTACAGCCCATCCTAAGAAGATCTGCGAAATCCTGGACCCAGTGGCTCACTTCGCAGCTCCATAGATGTCCATAAGTTTCACCAATGTTGCCGGAATTTGTACTGACAGTGTTGATGAGAAACCCTCATAAAGTTTTGCAAAGCGTTTTTCATTCTAACGATTCGTACTGGGTCACGTCAGACGGAGCGACAAGTTCCAGTTCACACTTCAACAAGTAAATCTTCTTGAAAATGTTAAATAGCAAAACTAGGAGCTATCGAAAGAACGGGCTTACGGGACAAGCGCTAGCTGGGCCATTCGGGGAGCCGCGCGACTAACCACCGTTCTCCAAGGTCATTAAGATCAACCCCCAAAGGAGGGGGGGGTATTATTAGGTATTTGGTTCGAGAAATTCCTTGATATTCTGAATTTTGTTGTTTCACGGGAGCTATCTACATCGCTGGGAGAAACCCAGTCCAATCCAGAGGGATGGTCGCTTCAAAGGAGGAATCTGGGAGGTAGGGGGTGGTCGTCTTTCAAGAAAACTTTCCCCAGCGACAGGGCATCCCTGATCGAGATATTTCCCCTCTTCAGATTTGAAAACCTAGGGCAAGAAAAAGAATTCCAGGAAGGATGGCGAAAAATAAGAGGAACGAAGAAACAACTTCATGTTGCATAAGAATGCCGCATTCACGGACTGAGACATCCACAAAAACCGGTATTGAAATTCAGGCGAACTAAAACTAGTTTTTCTTTTTTCGGACTTTTGATAATCGGTGGAATTGTTGCTTGAAGTGAAGTGAAAGTGGAAGCAAGTAAAAGGAAATGCAATTTAGAATGAAACGAAGAAGTTTGAAAGAAAAAAACGGAGCTGTTCGACTTAGTGGGGGCATTTTGCTGATTCCCATCGATCACTGCTCTTGCCTCCTGTAGAGACTGCATTCCTGTGTTGAGAAGTGCATTAGCAGAAGCTTCGTTTACACTTGACAAGAGTTACAGGTTCTACCAAAGTGAGACATGTAATTTGATAGGAATTAGCAGAAGAAACTAGCCAAAGTGCAAAATGTACCTCCCAGGCAGCACAGCGCCAAAAAACCCTTTTGCAGAACACTAAAAGACCATCTAAATGATTATCAACCGTGAAGAATGATTTTTACACATCAGAGCCACTCAAAAGAAAGCTCAGCGAAGAAATTTGTGGGAACAATTTCCATCCAGCGAAGCACTCATGTGTCCCCCATGGGATGAATCATGATGTAAGCATATGCAGAAAGACGTCAAAGCATCGATTTCACCAGACCCTTTATATTTTCGACAACAGAAGAAAAAGCTTTGAGAGAAACGGACGTCAAGACGTCGTCGGACGGCGATTTGAATAGTCAGTGGGGCGAGATGAGCCGATTGAACCTGCGCCAATCGATATACCATAGAAATTCGGACCCACACCCACGGTGATTGCTGAGGCAATACAAAGAACTATACATTTCCTTATGAAAGATCTCCCCTTTCTCCAATGCTATGAAACTGCAGACGCCAGGGTTTGTAATAAGCACAGAAAACGATCCAGTCCGAAACTTAAAACTTGAAAAACGCCACCAAATTTGCACAAGTTCCAGCTGCCTGCCATTTTAACTGGTTCTTGTGAAAACTTCACGATTTCAGTGCTGTCGCCAAAAACTGTCCAGCTGATAGGACGTTATCAAGAAGAAAAATGGAGCATAATAAGTTCCACTGATTCGTAATGAGTTGCTTCTTTTCTGCACGTTCTTTAAACTACAGAAAACTTTCTATTCTTAACATCTCATTTTCATTCTTATTCTTATTTTTTGTGGCACTATCCATTGACGTGAGTCACTAGCACAACAAGCGAGCACCCAAGACACTGAAAACCACGACTAACACTTTGCTCTATTACAAATGTTTGAGAAAAGTAATATTTGCTTTTTTTTTCTCTTGAAAACGGAAAACCTCTTTTCGCGGAGAATTCGATTTTTCTCGTTCGTCCACTATGGAACTTTTTCCCATGGTCCCATACAGAGGCAAAAACCCTTTGTACCTTTGGTCACAATTCTTTTTGCTCACACAATACGGCGCTAAATGCTATTCAGAGTCTAGCAAAAGGCGAAAAATTCAAAGCAAAGCTCTCTACTATCCACATACTTGTGAAAAACTGTGATTTCCGTGATCCGCACAATCTATTGCATCAAATCTCCCCCTTTACCATGAGGGGATAAATGTCTCTTTCGGTTTGCTTGTGTCTCTTTCGGTTTGCTTGTGTCTCTTTCGGTTTGCTTTATTTTTGACAACTGTTGTTTCTGGCGTTTGCGGTGCGAATGTGATCGGCACATCTGATGAGGCGCAACACAAAGTAAGCTTCGGGCGGGGTGGGGTAAACGACAACAGGAAGAATACTGCTGATACGAACGATAATACGGTTTTTCGCTTGCCGAGGGGAAAAAAGACAAAAAGCTGTTTGGCGCCGGGCCAAATCCTTTCCCCTTCTCACGCTCCATCATCCGCAACGAACAAGATATAAGTGTGAGTGCTGATAAGCTACAGCAGGAACTGTTGGCTAAAAACAGAACTGGTTCAGTTAGTGCAGTGGTGGGACCATTACGACTGTTGCCTCGAAGGCAAGTGATCCAGGTTCGAGTCCCCGTTCAGGCAAAGCTTCGCCCATGCAACCTTTCTACTAATATAATCGGCTATATCCGTGTGTGTGTGCGTCTGTCTGTCTGTCACGAAATTCATAGCACCTGAAGAAGAACTTGGAGAGGTCGGGTCATGGTGGGGGATGGGTAGAGCATGGGACAAAACCTAAATAGCACCCATGACCCATGGTAAGCCCCGCCCACAGTGGGCGGGGCGTGCATTTGAGCACGAGGAACAGTATAAAAAGTCGTAGTTTGGTCCTAAATCACTGCAGATGGTGCCAAAAAGTGGATTATGGTCCCCAAGTGATCAAATGTAAGAATGTGCGAGGCACTCCC
>MU931851.1:0-10739 GCA_036418165.1 Cooperia oncophora | reverse complement strand
CGAGCAAGAAAAGTGTTGCTGCCTCCTATTTGGATTAAAAATTGAAATTTTCAACTAGCTACTGCTGCGGCAGAAACCTCCAAAATAGTTCTTTTTGGACGGAACCTTGGCTGCAGGGACTGCGCGGGGCTTTGATCATGAACGTGAGATCTTATTTGTCGTGGCGCCAGATTTTATTTGTCGTTGGCGCCATTTCGGCGCTAGCAGTCTTTTTGGCACCGAATGCGATAGAAACCTCCATAGCTAGGTTATTTGACATCCTTGTCACGAATATCGTTGCCTTCCAGTGTTGGCGCCACCTGGCGCCAGCGGGCGCCACTTTGGCGCCAGCGATCTTTTTGACACCGAATTCGATAGAAATGTGTCGGTGTGGCCGTCTATGAATCATTGTAATGTGTGAAAAGCAGAAAATTCCAAGAAAATTCTTAGAAACAGAAGTTATGGCACACATTTTGGAAATCACGATCGCGCTAAAAAGTGGGCGTGATCGCAGAGGGCGGGGCATGAGATGGCATTCAATGGGTCAAGGATGGTTGAAATAGCAGTCCCTGCACGATTGACTTATCATTTTGCGAAATTTGACATAGCGGCAAAAAAGTGGTCCACGAGGGACAATATGAGCCACCGGTGGCTCAAAGCGGACGCATGCGAAAACACGCCATTGTCCCACGCGGCGCTTTCCCGCAAAACGCGATTGTCGTCAACGTGTTAAGTGAAGTAGTCTCTTTAGCCGTGCTAGATGCTTAGCAATCACTAGTTGTATCAGTATGTCTGGTAAAACTCGATGAGCCCCCTCACGTATCGTAAGTTCGATGGTTGTTATAAATTGGAGGTGTTGTAGAGGTTAAGGGTAGGGTACGCGCCCGCGTTTCGGGCGTTACATCCACGCTCGGCTCTTGCCCCAGCCAAGGAAGCCTTCTATCCTCTGGGTGCGATAACGCTACCAGACTGGGATGAGAGGGTAATAACACTTCCGAAACACTGTGTTACTATGCTTCTGAAAGGAAGTAGAGGTAGTACTCCACTATTACTACAAACACTCAAAAAAGTGTTTTCGTTGAAAATTCGCCTGCAGAGATTATCCAGCGCCCTGATCACGAATATGATGCTCATTTTTGGCGCTGGCGCCAGATAGCGCTGGCGCCAGATGGCGCCATCGTCTTTGTCACCAAAACCAGTGAAAACTTGTATTCGGGGATCATTTAACATCCTAACGCGGATATTACATTCTTTTCGGCGCCCCACATCGATATGGGGCACTCTGATCATCTGCGCTCTGCTCAGGCTGAGCCTACCAAGACGTTCAGTCCTCTCCCGGCCTCAGTCCTAGCAGAGCGCTAATTGTGCTGGTGCAGAAAAAAAGGGTGATTTTCTATAGCAATGAATCCTGTTATGCAAGATTCACCGATTTTGCTAAAAAAAGTGGCGCGCCAAATTGGTGCCATTTGGCAACTGTCATGCTGTTCAGTGTTGGACAGATACATGACCACGACTGAGTTCAATGAAAATATCTCACCTAAAGCACAGCCACCGCCACGTTTAGTTGAAGTACGCAGCCACGCCTACCGCATCTCAGGGATTACAAGTATACAAGTTTCCTCGATTTTGATGAGTGGCGCCTAAATTGGCGCCTGTGGGCACCAAGTGGCACCAGCGCCGAGAACGAATGTCATATTCGTGTCCAGGACCCCGAATAACATCTATATTCAGAGTTTCAGCAAAAAAATTATTTCTTTCTGAGTTTTTGGAGTAGTAATAGTGGAATAATGTAAATGAAACCCGTAACTCAAAGGATCCTTGTTTCAAAGACATAGCAGAGTCACAGTAGTGGCTCGCATCTAAGGGTAACTTTCTACACTTATTGTGCACTTTTCAGTGCTCTAACAAGGAGAGTGCTTACTGCAGGACTATTTCTATAGCTGCGTTGCGCGTTGTTATAATGGACTGCTTCAAGGTATAATGGACTCTGGTTTAACTTCCATCTTTACTGAGTCTTCTGTCCCTGTATGCACCCGTGTTCGCTGTGGATGCTGAAGTGTGTCAGGGTGCAGTGTTTGGCACGTCACAGCTTGCTCTGCAACAAATGCTCAAGCGGGCAAGCGACAACAATATGCTGAAAAACGAGTTGGCGCCTCTGACAAAGTCGGCTCCCCTGACACGCCCCCATCGTTTGCAGCTAGAACGAATATGTGCTGCTTTTCGATGGAAGGGGGGGGGGGGAAGATTTTATCATGGGATGTTGTTGAAATACAGTGTTTGTGAGGACGACTGTATTTCGCAACGTCCTCACATGATCCCGGGGAATAACAAGTACGGTAAGGACATCGATGTTTACGATGTCCTGCTCATTCCAGGGCTTATCTTGTCCACGAGTTGCGGTGAGAGCTGGGTCATCGACTACTCATATTGCCAGCTAGTTTTCAGTATTGGACTGCAAGTTTTTACTCGGCCTATTATTCTTTTAGGAAGCTAAGTACACGCACATATTACCAGATTCGGACCGTTACCCGGTAGGGGTTTGATACAGGTACGCAATGGCGGATTCCGCACTGCATAGTACATAATTCTAAAATTTGATCGAGTAGATTACTGGTTCGTGATTCTTCGTCGTTCGCATTGGTCTGCAATTAACCAATTGTTTTCGGCTACTGTTTCCAGCCTTGAGGTTCATGTCCTACATATATGTCGAACGCGTTGATAAAGCCAGCCATATGATTTTTAGGATCGCTGTTGTTTTTTCGGGTTCATCGAGTTTCGCCTTCGACAACCACTGTTCAATCAATTACTCCACTGGTTCCTATCCCATCACTTTAGAATTTTACTCATTCAACTATTCTCTCTGAACCCCAGTTGTTTCTAAGGCTAGAGGTTTTCAATGATATTTGGTTAGATACCAGCTATGGACGGGTTCGAACCAATAGCTACAGGAGAGCACCCAGAACCTAGCAGGGGCATGTTGGGAGATACGGACATTGCTACGATCATAGCAGCGCTCAAAGAGGACAAGCCCTCGAGTTTCCGCGCTGGTTACAACACCTAGCCCTTCCTTTGTAAGAAAAGGCTGTGGATCTCAGTATGAGTTCAACGCTTCGATAATGGTCAGGCTGGGAGGAATTAATAGATCGGGGTTATCGCGACTATTCGCGATTCTACTTGTTTTTGTTAGAGTTCTAAAGGAAAATTACAAATTTGATCTGACCAATCAACACAGGTCATGGATACCCCCGCGCAGCCCGCCATTTATTGATTGCTCGGCTATAAAAGGCCCCCATTCGCCACCATTCCCCACTTCATCAATTTTTCTTGTTTTCACTAACTTTTGTTATTTTTACTTGTTTTGTTTAATTACCCAAGTTTGAGGAAGATAAATTGGTGCGTACGCCTGTACTGGTTATTCTGTTCTGGTTATATTCCTATCCTATTTATTCACGCGTGGCACCGCTTTTTTGAGAAGAAAGTGGTATTTACTTTAGGGGTTGAGAAAAGAAGATGACGAATCGTTCCAGTCAGCGCTAGATTGAGGTTAACTCCGTGTTATATCATCAAAGTTCCAATTGGTCGACAAGGACTATTATCATGTCTGATGATCGGAAAAAGTGTTTGGAGAAAGTATTTCGGTCAGCTTATCTTATCCGCATGTGTCTTCATATGACCAGCTGACTCGACAATTGTGTAAAGAGAGTACAGCCATTTATCAATGGATTTAACCGTGAGTCGACACCAGATTCAACCGTGGATACCGCACACATTTGAACACGCGGTCAAGTTATACGATTCCATTCTGCTCTGTCTCTTGAATCGTGTACATCATAGATTTATTCGAATTCTGTTTCAAATCAGGCACTACAATGCTCATGGCCTGTTTTTCGCGATGCCGTGAATTGTATGATGCAATCAAGAAAAATAAGGAAGATTGGGCAGTCGAAAACTTCGTGCCTTTGATGCGCCCTCTCCTGGATGAGGGAATTGCATTTCCAAGTGAGCATCAAAGTCGAGACATTTCTCGGCTTGAAGGGTATCATCCTTAGTTGTTTTGCTCTATCACGATCGGACCATCAGGGACTGCAAGAAGTCCACTGCTCATAACCGCATTAAAACTGCTCTTGTAGTTGCTTACAATATGACTGTTGAGGAATCAGAAGAACACACCTCTATGTTCATTAGTTGTGCTGAGCCTTATCTTGTTCAATATGAGAGCAGGTGTTCGTCAATTGAGCGACTCCGATTATGTCTATAAGCGAATCATGCTTCGCTGTATTGTTAGCATCCCATCCCCAACATCAGATTATATCAAAGACATGTTATCGTTTTCTAACATGACTTGGCACAGGTATCTAACAATGGGTGTCTTACAGTACCGTACAACAAAGCTTTTCTTGAATGATAGTTTTAGAGCTGAACTCAATCAGTATCTACAAATGGTCATCGAGAAATTGGTCGACAATGATGCCGCTGTTTATCAGTACTTGTCTGTACTGAAGCTCGCGACTAACAGAGATTTATCGCCAAATCTCTATCCTGTTTTGTATACATTTGCAGTGGTTGTCATGCAAGACAGTCATACGCTCCCACCGGAAATTCTTAAGCAGTACGAAGCGTCACCTGCAATTAAAGGGTCGCCATTGTCGATGCACGAAATTCGTCGCCTTATTCACGAACGCATTCAACTCAAAATTACGGCTGAATTCAAGGAATACCAATATGTGGAAACAGTTTTTGGCAAACCTAGTGATTACGAAGAGTTAGTTGCACGTGATGCTGAGAACTATAATATCAACAAGATACTTGAATTAGCTATGGAGAAGAGAATCAAGACTATTCTTGGCGCTTAATTAACTATCATTTTGCTATTATACACTTAGCCACTCAGGATAGTGTATACCCGTTATTAGGTATGTTTCTAGTATTTTGTAGATAGCACTCTTACTAGTGCTAATTTTATTTTGCATTCTTAAGATGCAATTAAGGTCAGGAACGAAACCTTGAAAATAGCAGACAAGCATCCTGGAGTGTTCTCCTTCATTGATAGTAAGAAGCGAACTGAATTAGTTAAGTCGGCAGATCCCTTTCTATCCGAGTTTTTGGAGCAAGTGCAGAAAGAGGAGAAAAGGGTCAAGAAGAAAAGGACGACTTTTCCAGCTTCTTCCAGCCAGCCCTTTCGGGGCAGGGATTCGACATGGCGCCCCGATTCCGGGCTTTCGAATACATGCCAAGAAACAAGCCTTACCTCAGCATGGAGCGCAGCAGATACGGAAACCGCTTGGCGTCTCGCACGCCTTACCAGAAATTCCGGGGAGGCAAGTCCGAGAGATCTAGAAGTCGTGCTTCCTGTGCGGACATGAGGGGCATTGGCGCGACGAGTGCCCAAATAGAAAAGTGGTAAGTATTATCCAGCTTCGATTCACGATCACATCTCTATGTGGGATGGCTCTCGAGCCGAATGCTTTGGTTCTCGATACCATTATTAACGGATACACGATCCCATTTGAGACGGTTCTCGAGCCCCTACCTAGAGTTGAAAATCGTAAATCAGCTCGGATGAATGCAGCTTTCGTTGAGAGACTATTTCAGATTTAACAGAATGGCGCTGTCGTAGAAGTCGCTTTTTGCCATAAACTCGTTCTCCACCCTCTGCGTGGCAGAGGGTAAGAAGTTGAGATTGGTTTTGGACCTTTCTGCTCTCAATAGAATTTTGACAAGGGAGCACGTGAAATTCGATGATTTGGCGAGAGTGCAACATCTTTCACCCAGGGAAGGGTTTATGACAACGTTTGACTTGAAAGGAGGTTACCATCACATTCGAGTAGAAGAGCGCAGCCAGCGTTTCCTGGGTTTCGAGTGGAATAGAAAATATTACAAATTCACAGTTCTGCCCTTCGGTTTGGCAACTGCGCCTCATATTTTTACAAAAATGCTTAGACCCCTTAGTCAGAAAATGGAGAGGAGAAGGCAAAGGCGTGGCGATGTACTTGGATGACGGGCTAATTTGGCCAGTTCCAGGGACGAATGCGAAAGAGTATCAGCCGCTATTAGAAACGATCTCAGATGTTTTGGTTGGTTCGAGGCAGAAGACAAGTGCCGTTGGTTCCCGACTACTCGCACCATATGGTTAGGTTACGCCATAGACTTGAAACAGTTCGAGATCTCGATCTCAGTTGAAAGGATAGATAGGGCAATCGTTCTGCTCAGACGTATGTTGAAAGAAAGAGCTCCGTCGTTACACACAAGACTGAGATGGACGGGCACACTTGCATCGATGAGTCTAGTGATTTCAGATCAAGATAAAAGGCAATCCAGGTCCGTGGCAACTGAGGTGGCAGCAGCGCAATCACGTGAGTGTTCTCTTGGTTATAGGTGGTCACTGTCCACCAGAGAGAAAAGAGATAGATTTTCGGATAAATCGACTAAAGCAGGACTGTTTAGTTCACTTTCACCATCGAAGGAGCTCTCCATGCCAGATTTCACTATAGAAGTTGATGCCTCAGCCCACTCAGTGGGGGCAGTACTGAAAGGGGAAGATACGGTTAGGGCGCACGGCGCTCTGCCAGACCTGTTGATTCCAGAATCTAGCACAAGTAGAGAACTGTTTGCGTTACATTTCGGTTTGCTTACATTTGGCCCCACACTTTCGGGTCACATTTTTGTTGAAAACAGATAACCAGGGAGCATGCAGAATACATAAAGTAGGAAGCCTAATCGAGGACCTACAAAAGCAAGCAGAAGGCATTTGGGAACTAGAAACTTGGTTGACTTAGTCAAGGTATCCCTTGTGGTTAGTACCTCCTCCTAGTTTGGTTGCTAAATCGTTATCATGGGCTCGTCACCATCAATCGCTGGGAATTTTGGGGTGCCCGTATTGGCCATCGCAAGCCTACTTTCTCATACTGAAACCGGATGGTCAGAGATGGGCCAATTTTGTGCGGAACGGTGTGCTATTCCCAGTAGGATCGAGACTTTTCGAACCATGTCCAAATTCTAAGGTGTTGAACAGCGAGTTCCCGAAGGTGCGATTCCTGTTCCTACTGATAGACTTCAGGGAAGCTAAATTACCACGAAGGGAGCTCAATTTCTGACCTTCCGCCGGCATTTGAAGTCCACGAAATCGACTTCCCCGGAATCGAAAAGCTATTTATACCGTAGTTGCGCAGCAACGGAGGTATAAGTGCTGCTTTTCGATGGAAGGGGGGGGGGGAAGATTTCATCATAGGATGTTGTTGAAATACAGTGTTTGTGAGGACGACTGTATTTCGCAACGTCCTCACATGATCCCGGGGAATAACAAGTACGGTAAGGACATCGATGTTTACGATGTCCTTCCTCATTCCAGGGCTTATCTTGTCCACGAGTTGACACCCACCCGCCCTACCCATTGTTATTTTCAGGACCGCTATGGAGGGAAGCGGGCGATCTGTGCGAAATGGCGATGCGCTGCGAACTGCCTCGAGTTGCGGAGTCTATCAGAGCCTCTCTTAATAGTCATCGCTCGAACGCAACATTTAAAGCCTACTCACTAGCATGTTCTAGATTCGTGCAGTGGTGGGGAGCGGAACGTGTCAAGGATATACCGATCGCAAAGGCAAGAAACCTTTTTCTTGCTCACTGTATCGACAGCAAACAACATAGCTCCTTGCCCAGCATAGCAGCGGCTCTGAATTTCCTGTTGGGGAAGCAAAGAGAGGTTGACAAAGAAATAGAAAGGTCGCTGTTGGACAGTGCTAGCAGAAATAGAGATCCAGTAAATCATAGGAGTAAGATAACAACGGACGACTACATCAAAGTAGTTCACTTAGGCTTTCTATCTAAGGACCAGAAAGTTTTCTCTACTGTGGCGTTGGCCATTTTGATGTTTAGAGGGTTTCTCAGAATCAACGAGGCAAGAAACCTCAATATAGCAGAGCTCACACTTAATAATGGTACCTATTCGGTATTTATCAGAAAATCCAAGACTGATCAGGCTAGAAGGGGTGCCGTTACATCTTTCACTGTAGACCCAGAGTCGGAGGAACATCAGGTTCATACAAAAACAGATAAATAGTGCCAAGAGAGGCAGTAATGGGCTTCTTCTTCCCATCCAAGTCCACTAAACAACCCCTCAGCACATCCACCATTTCTAAAAGGTTGCAGCAAATATTTCTCATTGCGGGCGTGAGCCACAAAAACTATACCACTCACAGCTTTCGAGGGGGTGCCGCGACGGTTGCACTAGAGCAAGGGTTTGATACGACGCAAGTAATGAAAATGGGAAGATGGAGATCCCTCAAAGCTTTTCAGGCCTACATTCAACCAATGGCTGTCAACCTGAGACTATCCAATCCAGAAAATCCACTGGTGTAAGAGAACTGGGGATTCACTGTTCTTATGTACATAGATAACTGCCTATACTTCGATGTTATACATATGCAGTATTAATCCATATCGATGTCTTCCATGCTATGGGTGCTTTTTAATTTGTTAGTTGTTATTGCACGTATAACACTATGCCATACTGTAGGATCTGAGCCTATTAACCACCTCGTGAGTTGTAATTCATTAACAGGTATTCATGATATCGAGTGCCAGAGAGCACATTGCATATACACGTACTTGCCATTATTGCCGCGTCATACTCGTACAATCTTCACCTCCACGAAATCGACTTCCCCTGAATCGAAAAGCTATTTATACCGTAGTTGCGCAGCAACGGAGGTATAAATGTACTACTTAATTGTTTTTGGAGAACTGTGCAATTGATTTGTTAGCTTTAGGACAGTTATTAACGCGGACCAGAGAGAGTAGGCCAAGAGAAGTGGTCTTGGCAAGAATAAGGGAGGCTCGGGAATGTTTCATTCTGTGAGCCGCGCCGAAGCGCGGCGCTTCCATGTTTTGGTATGACTCACGTTAGCTTTTAGCTTTTCAGGGCGTGGCGCGACTGCAGCAGGACGATGCGAGGAGTCGACCCTGCCAGGTCCGGAGCCTGCAGCCCGTTCCTGCCAGCTTCCCTGAGGGCGATGCCCCCGTTACCAAGAACACATGATCTCTATTGGTGCCTCGTTTGCCTTGTAACGTTGCCTTGTATCATTTTGTATGCCTTTTGTAATTCTGCTATTACCTGTAACCTATTCCATATCCTTGATCTCCTTTTATGTCTTTACAGATTTACTTTGAAAAAGCACCTAGAGTATCACAGGAGTAGGTGATTAGCACTCCTGCAGCGTCTAGCTGACTATTCTATTCGATTTAGGTGCTCACCGTAGGAACTCCTGCAAAAAAATGGACTTCAAGGTGCAGGTTCAGGACTTTCCTGTCCTGTATGTGGCTATATTACATTGTCAATAACGCCCTTTAGAAATTTTTATCTGGTTTAATGCGATCTCCTCTTCATGTAGACACAGCGATGCACCGTCCCTTCTAGTAAAAAGATAGCGGATAAGCTTATGATAATCCTGCATGTTGCAGCAACAGATTGCTTTGTAGAAGGTACTGAACACCAGAACCGTGACGGTTCTATCTCGACGAGACAGTACAGTATTGGTGGGGTGTGCCGTGCCGTTTTTGTCATGACAGAGTCGGTACGATAGTGGAGGGGAGGACTGAAGTGCAAAGTAATGTGCTTATTCTGCAGAACAATGTGCTCATTCTATGACATCTGTTCCAGAGTCGTAAGGGGGGTGACTGTGGAGAGCTCAAGCTTGAGCTTGAGCGATGCAG
Source organism: Cooperia oncophora (assembly GCA_036418165.1). Classification (NCBI taxonomy): domain Eukaryota; kingdom Metazoa; phylum Nematoda; class Chromadorea; order Rhabditida; family Trichostrongylidae; genus Cooperia; species Cooperia oncophora. The sequence goes on along the minus strand of MU931851.1, from coordinate 1,052 downwards.
AACTCGAAAAGCTCAGGGTTTCGGTCATTTGCAAACTCCCCTACTTGGCTACAGTTCATTGTTGTGGCTACATTAATGCAGAATCTTTATTACAGCAATGCGATTCGTATTTTAGTAGAAAACAGCACATTCAATGGCATCCAGGCGGTCCAAGCTCTGAAATAATAATATTGTGTGGTCTGGAAAAACACAATCTTTTTCTGACAGGAAGATGTTGGGCTAAGAAAAATGGAACTATTTTGGCACCGAACTATGGTACGAAGACTGCTCTGTTCGTCTTGCAGATACCACTGAATGGGATCCACGAGCTATATTCTCCTGAGAAGACTGACTGTCCTAGTCGCCTGAAATTACACACCTTGCTGATTCTTCCATGCTTTGGATCTTCGATGGTGAGCTGATATAGCCGGAAACGACTTTCACGACAATCCTTATGTATCATATTAGGCACAGGGACGAACAGTCGTCTGAAGATGAACATTACTAGTGCATGAAGACAAGTACAGGGTCTGTCATAGAAAGCATTGCATTCCCTATCAGAATGATTTGATGATGCAAATGGAGCAGACCGGCTCATTCCTCCCTGTCTTGCGATTTCCTCATGAGAATCACTGACAAACGGGAAGCTGGTCTGCTCGACAGGAATCTGAACAAAGACTTTCTATGCAGAATAAGACACAGGTTTTCCTAATTGATACCTTGCCGATACACCTGTGGAAAATGACTTCCTTCTTATGACCGTGCAGGTTTACAACGCTCCTGTAGCGCCAAAGGCAACATTCCTGATTTCTGTAATTTTCTCTTCATATTTTCAGAACGGACCTTCAATATGAAGTATCTCTACGATGGAATATCTTCTAAATTCAATAGGTGGTCTTTCGCAAACTGATACAGTCTCCGGAAAGCCCCTATGCACAGTTACCGCTCTACAGTCCTCATCATTGCGTACTGTCGCGTCACAGTGCAGCGCGGCTGTGCCGCCCCGATAGTACAGTCCTCATCATTGCGGACCGGTGGGGCGTGGCAGTGCGGCTGTCTTGGTGCGGTTTGGC
>MU931848.1:0-11709 GCA_036418165.1 Cooperia oncophora | reverse complement strand
TATCTGAAATCGTAGAGGCTTTTAAATAGATTTTTTTGCTATGCACGACTTGAAGAATCCATAAGATTCCAGTTAGCATTTCGGTCATCCGCGAAGCCTGGTTGTCTGGACGGGAGAGGGGGGGGAAGGGGGAACCTCGAAAGGCTATCTTTCGAACAATTATATCAGAATCTGCAGACTAGGAAATTTCAATCAAGTGCACTTGCATAACCCACCCCTCCCATGTAAGGCTGGATGCCACATGAACCACTGACCCACGGTCCTGACGATGGCTGGTAAGGAGGGAATTCCTCGATGGTCAATGACGCGTTCTGCGATGTGGTAGGTGGAATTCCTTTGAAATGCCTACTGTACAGGTTTTCGGCAGCTTCGACAGAGTGTACCGCATCACACATGAAACTGTTAGGGAAGGACATCAAATAAACTTAACACTACACCTCCAGGACGGTTGAATAGGCCCGCAGCTGCAGAAGCGTGCCATCTCCGCTCGAAGTACCCTGGGAGGTGCTGAATGGTTTTGGTACCATCGGTGCTGCCTCAATCAGGGCACGCCATCGCGTTGTAATAATTCCTGAAACATACGACCCCCCCCCCTCTAATTCCATCCTCTGATACGACTCCCCCCTACCCATCCTACCTGCCACTCTATACCAACATAGCGCAGCGAAAAGCTCTCAGCAACAGAGAACAACAGAAGTGTTGCCGGCTTTTTAAATGTTTCCTTTTCTTTTCAAGAGTTTTTCCTCTATGTTTCTGTTGTTTTTTGTTTTCTTTTCTTCGCATTCGATGATATCCACTACTGGGAGATGTGACAAAGTGATTTGTGAGCCAGGGCTTGCACAGAGACCGCAGGGAGGTGTGACTGTCAGGGCGCGATTTTGTTTATGGTGTTCTTGAGGGCTCTTGTTTCTTTTTCCTTCATTGAGGAATTACTTATCAGCTACTGTTTCATAATTGATCAGCAATTATCCTTGACACTTTATCGCGGGAGCTGTCTTTAAAGCTGAGCACATCATACCTTTTCCATCAGACGCTTTGGGCTAATTGTGGTAAGAATCTCACCTGAAAAAGGCATGATGAAAGTTCGTGGAGTACGGAAGGTTACCCGGCTAGGTAAATTTCCGCAAATTTCCTTTGCCCTCCTCTCCAGAAAGAAGCAGAGAAAACGGTTTTCGTCTGAGTTATTCACCTAAAGTACCGATAGTGAAATCGAAACAATAACCATCTGCTATTTCCCGGGCATAATCCTCAGTTTGTCATCTTGTCGTTTAGTGACTCAAGGAAGTCCCTGGCGTGGGCCACAAAGTCCACGACACGGCGGTGGCGAAAAAATTTTGTTTTGCAGGTGGGCCTTTTGTGCAGCTTTGCATCATGACATATCATCCGGAGGGTGCAAATGGAAGCGCGGCGACAGCTACATACTTTTCGTGCTGATTCTCCTCCCGTATACATACAAGCGTCTCTGGCTCACTTCCGCCTAGCCCTTGCCGCTCTCGTAGCCCCAGCAACTGCTGTACCCAGACGTGGATTTTATTCGATTCAACCTGGTACTGTTATTGTAACCTAGTAATGCTACGGCATGTCGAGTAGCCCGGAAACATTGTGCTAGTTTATGTGCACCGCCTCAACGGAGAGCTGAACGACCTACATCCCGAAACCAGGGCACTTCCTGTCACAGGGAAAATTTAATAAAATATGACCCCGCTCCAACAACTTCCTCCCCTGGTGCAATTCTTCATATCCACATAACCTTCCACCTTCCTACCACTTTTCCTATTTTTCCAGAGAATTTTCAAATTTCTAAAAAAAACTGCCATAATTTTCCCGCTACTTCTACCCATTCCCACCCCCCCCCCCTCAAAAAAAGTGTCAACGAGCGTGGATGGGAAACGGCCGCCACCTAACAACTACTGTCGGATAGCTAGCTGTATAAGACTTTGACTGCGCCGCCAGCTAGGAGGGGAATTCTTCTTCAGTTGTAAGACTATATGTCTTCGAGAGAGATTTGTCGCGATTGGAAAAACCTTTCCCGGTTGTTAACCTATCGCGTGATTTTTTCCCTGTTTCATGTGTACCATATGCCTCCCCCTCACCTCGACGGAAAACCTTCGGGTGAGAAGTACTCGAAAACGTGAGGAATTGGTAGGCTAGTGTTGGGGAAGGGGAAGGGGGATGTACCAAGAATTCTTTTAGGTGGGGGAGGGTCGTACTGACGCTCTTCCTCGAGGGTGGTGGTCGTACCAAACCACAATTTCACACATCACGGTACTGCACCGTGCTGGTAGGGTCATCCACGTTGCGGCAGCGCACCAACGGAGGTCCATCCAGTGGTGCTCCGCGCTCGTCGTTCATACCAGCACCCAACTGGCGGTGCATAACGACGAGCACATACTTAAAGTCACACTTTACACTTGAATCTATGGATCCCGGTCCTTGCATGTGTGAGCTGAAAGGGTATACAGCTGCACTAGTTTGCCACCACTTCTGCTCGGAAATGCACAGGATGGGTGCTGGAGGGGTAGGGGGTGGGGGGAGATGAGCAAGAGATTCGTAAATTGCCGCTTTGTCGCACGCGGCAATGAGCGCGACCCTTCCTTAGTTTGCACTACTCTTTCGATTGGTGCATCGGATTTCACGTATAGGAGGAAATACTAGACACTTATGTCTATTTTTGGTCATACATTGTCTATTCTCGACCAATACCACCTGAATCGTCGTCATTAGCGGGCGCGACGTCGCACGCGACGCCCACTGGCACGGCGAATTACGATTCTTTTGCCACATACCCGCTTGAGGGTAGTGATACCGTCTCAGAGTCCCGCCCGCGTTGCCGCACTGCCAACCACGCCTGACCATAGCCTAACGGGGTATTTGTTTGCGCTCCAGATAGTGCTTTAACAACAAGTCAAACATCATTACATTATTTCTATTGATTTATATTTCAAAATAAATACAAACAACTTAAAGCGTGACACAAAGTCTCACAAAACAAGGCAACCACGCGTGCTCACCGGCGTCTTTTGGAATAAGGGGAGAGAATGCGGTGGAAAGGAGGGTACTGTAATCTTTGGATGTTATACAAATACACTACATATATATCATTAACACACGCGACAATCAAATTATCATCAGTATCAACCTTATCATCATCATATCAACTGACCAAGTAAATGAAAACAAAACAAAAAACTTTTAATAATAAAAGATTGGCTATAAACCTATCATTATTAAGGCTCATTTCTGAAATGCTTGTTAGATCTTAACATCAACGAGTGAAATCACCTGAGATTTTCAAACGCCACAAATATAAATACAAATACACTCATGAGGAGCGAAAGGGAGTCAGAGGTGAGTGAAGAAATTCACAGGAATATTTGACAACTGATAAAGTGGTAATTATAAAGGCGGTGGTCAGAACCACCGTGAGAAAGATATGTATTGATTACTGAGTTAATAAACACTACACAAAAACGACTTATGCTAAACAAAATATACCCGTATCACATTATAAAACTATTCAACAAATGCGCTTTGGTTAGTTCCAGCCGAAACGCTTAACGGAAAGAGTTCGACAGAAAGTGAGAGTAACGCACTGTGTAGCTCAGCTACTAGGAAATTATTATTCACAAAATGTAAAAAATGTAAAGATCAACATTACTTGGCTATATTGAAGGGATACGAGCCGTTACTGAAATAACCAGCTGCGGCTGAATTGAACATGAAGTCCGTTGCTGATGGGGCCACTGGAAATGCAGCCGGATTGCCAGCGGCGCCTCCAAATGGTGCCATTCCTTGTGGATATCGTGGCCACGCACCTGCCGCTGACTGTGATCGACCGTTCACTGGTGCCATACCGTTCGGATAAGGATATGGAAAAGCGGCAGGGTTTGTTGGCATCATAGAGCCTGAAAATGTTACGATGAAATAAGGAATGATGCCGATCAACTCATTTAGGCAGTTGGCACGATGATTTGGTGCTCGGCCTAAAATGCTAGTAGGGCGCTATATAGTGGGGAAATGGCGAAAGAACGGAGTGAAACGGTCAAAATCCTGCGAAGAAAAGCCTCCGTTCTCAGTGACTTGTAAATCGATTTCGGACGAGTTTCCCGTAGGCATCTTGCCAATCACCGCTACCGAAGATACGGCTGCATATGTGTACCCATATATGCATGCAGCATCAATCCCTTCGCTTCATAATTTGCTTAGCAAATGAATCGATTAGAGCGTCAGGAACGGTCGTCCATTTGTGGGCGGGCGGGCGTGGCGGGCGTTTGGGTCGGTTGTGGCTTGATAGGGCCCTTATAAGGGCACCTTCCTTGGAAAAGGCATTATGCAGCGCCTGCTCAGGGTCGCGGAATTCCGTCCTACCAGGCGTAATCCTACTCGGCTTAATCCTACTCGTCTTGGGGGATTTATCGTGCCAACTGCCGTGAGTCCCTCAGACGGTTCATGATACGAGAGCAAAAACGTCTCAGGCATTCATTCCCCCAAATCAGTTGCACGACGGCTGGGGCGGGCGATTGTTGCCAGTGTCATTGGTGGAAGGCATGCGATAGGGCGTTTGGCCACAACACACTTCGCCGTTTCACCACGACGTTGCCAGCAACTACCCGCCTGGTCATCGTGCCCACTGCCTTCGAGTGGAAGCCCGCCAAAAGAGGTTTTTTCTCAACTCCTGTTAATGTTACCGGGCATTTCGACGCTATCGGCTAGGGATGGGGGGAGGCGTTCTGCGCTTTCGCTAGTTTCTCTTGCTAATGCAGGTACTTGTCAAATGTGAAAGAATCTTATAACATTCTACATCTTCACAGAAATTTGCTGGTCCTTACAAAATAGAGCACCATTTGGTACCTCCCCCTACACTCAAGCCGAAATGCGCCAAACTTCTTTCACATAAACGCTAAGGACAACTCAAGAAAAATAAATACTAACCCATCGCAGGTCCTTTCGCAGCAGCATAGTGAGGATATCCAGTTTGCCAGTACGGATTTGCACCTGCAAATCCTGCTGCAGTCGGGTCGAAATGCGTTGGATAGGCAGCAGGATAAGCCGAATATGTTTGCGGATGCGTAGCCGTAGTCATACTTGCGTATGGATTCGTTGAAAACGACATCGAATGCATTGCAGCCATTTGTTGCTGCTGCTGTTGCTGAAACTGAACAAAACGACACTTTGGAATACAGAGCAAAAGGGACAGATACCTAGCCCACATTCAAAAAGAACAAATCTCTTACCTGTTGTTGCTGCAACTGTTGCTGTTGCTGTTGTTGTTGCGCCTGTTGCTGTTGTTGTTGCGCCTGTTGCTGTTGTTGTTGTTGTTGTTGACTAGACGATCTGTGCTTAGACCTCGACGATTCGCCACTCCGCCTGTTTCCACCTGAGGTCTGTTGAGTAGTCGAATCCGTTGATGTTCGCATCCTCATCTCTGGGACAGGCTGTGGAGGTTGGATCGGAGCCGCTTGGGGCGGACTACCGAAACCTGGAGCTGATCCACCTAAAGCTACTACTGTCGAATGCCACCAAATACGAAAAAAGGGACACTACTGATGATGAAACACTGAATCAGAGCAATAAATAATAATAATAATAATAATAATAATAATAATAATAATAATAATAATAATAATAATAATAATAATAATAATAATAATAATAATAATAATAATAAAAGACTAAAATCGTAATCTTGGACGGGGGTGTGGTCACACCTGTAAACGCTTGTCAGCATCATATCCAGTAAACTGTACAGGGGGGCCAAAAAAAGACTTTTTTCCTCGACTTTCGAGGCGCTATAAGTTACACTTTATTAAATTCTTATCGGACATTTCTACCACCATATTAAAGAGCATATTAAATACTATCATGATACTCCGCCACAGCCTTCTGGAGGAGCGCCATCGAGAGATTCTGCCACGCGACCGTCAGTGGGGCGTTGAGATTCGCGAGATCGTTGATTTCTCCGCCACTGTAGACCACCCTATTGAACTCCGCCCGAACCAGGTAATTGAGGGGGTTTAGGTCAGGTTACCTTCTTAGATATTCCACCTTTCTTCAGGTACTCAACGCCCTTCCATTCCAAGTAGGCAAGAGTTTTCCCAACGCCCTTTGATTCCATGTGGTGTCACCCAATCCTGTAGCAGTACAAAGTTTCCAAGAAGGTACGGGTGGCGACATGTGGAGAGGATATTCTTCTCGAGTTGCTCGATGTAACTGCCAGCGCTCACCTTTAGTCCGGGGCCCACGAAGAAAATATCGGTCTCTCCATTCCAGGTACGTCCGGTCCCCACCATCAACTGGCGCCTTGGCGACTGAGGGTGAGATGATGTCCTAGACCGTAGCGACGTACGGAGCTGCTCGATGATGGGAGGTCTTCCACGATCGATGAGTACTGCTCTCCACGGTAGCTAGTTAGGGCGTGACTCCATTACTGGAAGTTTCTTCACTTGTCGCGAGTCTCATTCCATCAACCGTGCACTTTGGTGACATGCGTGAGATGATTAACCTTGTGGACCGTAGCGGAAGTTGTCGGAGCTGCTCGATGTTGGAGGTCATCCAGATCGAGAGTACTGGTCTCCAGGCAGCTATCCATGGGTGATCCATACTAGAAGTTTCGCAGCTGTTTTGGAGTGAGTATCTACAAAAGATCTTCTCAGTCAGGCTGCACTGGAAGATCACTTCATATTTTATGTGTTTACATCGAGGTGATGGGCGAGACCTGTTCCTGCCTATCGAGGAACATCTTGGGTATCTTCCGCCCTGGTACTCGTATCCACGTCCTCTGTCTGGGCAGCGAAAACTTTGCTGATATGTGACTCGGTCGAAATGTCTTTTTTTTGCCCCCCCCCCTCCCCCCCCCTCCCCTGTATACATGTGAATACCGGACAGCGTCGCCAACACCCTGCTGGCCTTGCTATCACCTGTCAAGCACTCTGTGAACTTCTGTCAAACATGTAAAAATGACTGGTTTAGCATTGGGGAAAACGGCATTTCGATGACGTTAGTACCATTTCGCCAAACGTGACAAGTGTTTACAGGGTACTTGACAGGAACTCACAGGACTTGCAGGGTCAGACACGATTGTGGAAAAACAAAAACATACTCAAGGACATACAATGAAAACGCTTAAAGGTGTTCCCACCGCCTTCCCAAGGGTATAAAAGCCTGAAACCCTCTAATTCCTAATAAAAAAGCGCGCAATTTTGGCTAATTTCGAGTTTTTTTTCTCCATTACTGTAGGTGAAAAGGGAACGTTTTTCATATCCCAAGTATAAAAATGAAAATAAAAAAAATGTCACAGCAACATTCAAGATAACAAGATCGATGAACCAAAAATCTGTTGCACTCCGAAAACCACCAACCTTGACAAGACGGTCTTAATGGAGTGCTTGGATCAGAGTGGACAGTTGATGCGTTCACGGACAACGGCGCAAGGCTTGCATACGGAGCTTGACTCGATGGTCCCGCTCCACTTGCCATCTCTAACGAAGAGTTATGAGTCGAGTGAACAGATGACACTGACGACGGTTGAGCGCACATGTTCTAAATTCAGCTCCGTTATTTGTGCTGGATATTTGCTCGAGAACAGTCACAATGAAAACTGTCTAAGCACAACGGACCAAAGCAGCGCCTTGCAGTACCACTCAACGCTTATACAACTTTCACGCCAAAATGGACTATTTCCAGACCAAACAGGGCAATTTCGAAACCAAACTGGCCGTTCTTACAACCAAAGCAGACGGATAGTTTTCGAATTGAAAGAGTGGTTTATGCGCTAGCAAACGTAAAACTTGTCCAATTTCATTCCGAAAGTGTTCACTATGGTCTGCGAAACGTTCCATTTTCTAGGAAAGGTTTATTTAGATTCAGTTAGCCGATTTTTCACATTTGCCAACAACTTCGAGTAAAAATTGTATATTATGACATCACTTTCATCTGAACATAAGAGTTTTTGATAACGACGTCGCTCGTCAAAATCGATCGTCCTTTGGAACAAAATCTGTCTGCTGTTGTTTCAAAGGACGATACAGAACGGGTGGGAAGACGCGCGAAAAGGGCGGAGCGTCTCACAAAGGGCGGAGCTGTCAAGTGCAGCTCAGGAAGGTGCAAAATCTCAAAAGGGTAAAAAAAGTTGCAAAAATTGCAAAAGTCCTCTCAAAGTGAGCGTTTCCTGTATAAGAAGAACAGATTTGAGAACGATGACGTTCAAATGCTGCAAAAATTAATGTAGTTGTATAAGATAATTGGAATTACAAATTTGCAAGGAATCCTACAAGCTCCGCGAAAAATAGAAGGGCGCAGTCGTCTCCGTTTCAACATCACTCCCTACAGTGTGTACGAACAAAATAGCATGTTGCAGAAGCAGAGCTTATAAAAAGTTGAAGAATGATGACCGCGCTGGAAAAAGGACGTGGCCGTCAGGCTGGCCAAGGGTAAGGTCTCGTATGAGAATGCTCAATTAAATGTCCGGTGTAAAGAATGTGTCGAACATGGTTTGAAAAAAGGTGAGAAAGATCGTGAACATGGTTCGAAAAATCGTGTTTTCAAAAATAAAAAAAATTGGCGCAGTTTGGCTTGGGGGCATTTTGCTGGCTCCCGCGGATCATTGCCGATGCGTTCTATCGAGAACATGTGAACACTTGCAAAGCTATGCAATAGCGCGAGCTTGTTCACACTTAACAAGAGTCTACAGGTTTTTAAAAGGTGAGGCACCCTCATCAAGCAGATGGAACAAGCAAAAGTGCAGAATGCCCCTGTCAAGCCTATCAGCTTCAAAATTGGTATACCTAAGGATATCTCACCTGCATAACTGGACTCATGAACGTCTGTTGCTGCATTTCTGGTGTGTGCTGATTTTGCATCTGACATGATGGCACACTACCAGGAGTCGTCTGCTTGAGACTTCTGAAAGCAACGTTTTGAGAAGCGAACGGGAGTTGATACAAACAGGAAAGTGACCCATCAACCTACCCTGGGTATTGCTGCAGCGGTGTGGTTACTTGCTGTTGAGCTGGGACTGAAGAGCATTGCTCCATCGATGGCATCGATTGTACTGGTAGCACAGTCGTAAACAAACCCTGCAAGGAAACATGAAGAAATAGTCAAGATCTGAGTAAGTTGAATTAGTAAAAAAGATGCTTCGAATAAAAAAAGTGTTGGAGGTGGGAGAGGGGGAGAAACGGGTCAATGTATCTTCCACTCCACCCGACCCGACATTTTCGCAAGGATTTCCACGAAAAACCCATTCTAAAACATACGGGACGTAAGCACAGCGCTTAGATGAACGCCCACCCAGGACAAACCAGTTTATTAGGGTGCTTTTTCGCTTATGCAAAATCAACAAAAAACTCGCGCAATTTTTCTAACTCAAGACAGTCAAATTACAGCTCGTTCTGGTGAGAACTGCAGATTTTTGTGAGGCTGCAAAATTGTCCAAGTGAGTCACTTTGGTTACAAGATTTTACAGATCTTCACAAGTATAGGCCTTACTGAGTGCCTTTGGGTGTCCCCTCTGAGATAAACTGCGCAACTAGAAGTGGTAGACTTCAGTAAAGTGAATTATTGTGGTGCAACTCACTCACGACATCAAAATCACAACAAACTGATCGGCAAATCCACTCGGACTCCTTCTTCTGGTCTGATAGGAACCATAGGGCTCACCAAACAGAGTTCTCAATAACCCCCCCCCCTCCCTCCCCAATGAGGCTGTGGCTGTCAAGTTCAAAAATACGAAAATGAACAGAACGCCAACTCATACCTCGTGCTCATCATCATTAACCTTATCCAGCATAGCAGGCGCTTTTGGAGGACGATCCATTGCCAGTTTTTGCTTCTGAATCAAACCATATAACTGTGAAGGAAAGTACTCATCTAGAAAATAACTCACCTCCTCTTCAGTCATTTCCGGAACAGGTGGAGGACTTACTGGTACTATATTCGCTGGTGATAGTTGCGGAGGGGCATCATCGTCATCCGTGTTGTAGTCTTCATGAAGTGGTGGTGCATCACCTACAGAGGTAGAGCCAACTGGAGCAGGAACTCCATGATGTAGGCGGGGTGGGGCCTCATCACTAGAAGCGCCACCACCTGAGCTGGCATTGATGGCTGCTTCTGCTTGCAGTTGAGGAGGATGATCACTCTCTTCCGACGGAGCACACCTGAAACGAGTAAGCGGTCCATATGGAGGTCAGTGACCCTTACCGTAAATAGGACCTAATAAAGTACTAACAAACCTCGAGTAACCGTCGTCATCATCCGGCACCCCACCCATATTTACAGCTTCTTCGTGAACCGGAATTCGATCTCCTAACGGACGAGGAGAATCCACTCCTACAGGACCGCGACTCGAACAGCTTGAGGCACTTCGAGAAGATTCGGTTGGTGCATGGCTAAAGCCGGCAATTGTAGAATAAGAGATAAGCTGAGCATACATCAAAATCACTCCACAAAAGAAAAATCATAAAAAATAATATTCAGGAGCACACATCCGTTCGACAAGAAACCTCCTAGCACCCGCGCCACAGGCTTTGGCGATTAAAATGCCCGAAGCCATCAGTTTCGTTGGAAACTTGACCCCAAGGTAGTTCGAACCCCTGAACATCAAGATCACATTCGCACGGCACGAAACCGCCTGGCCGTGCATCACAGGTGACAGCGCACGTGCTTGTTGTGACCCCGGCCATCGTGGCGCGTTAGGAAGTGCCAAACGGGCGCTATATCCATCTTCAGGAGATGAAACCACATCTGGAGATCTTTTTTCAGACAAATCCAAGGTTTATGCCCAACTTCGACAACTGGGGCAATAAGTAGTAAACAGTACTGAAAATCTCACCTATGATCCACATCACTATGCTCGCTCGAATCTGCACTGCTTGCTGTTGTGGATTTACCCTCCTTCGGATGATGCCGTTCCGCTCGACCTGTCCGTGACCCTGCACCAGATCGAACTACAGGGGGAGTAGAGAGCACCTCCAGCCGAGGTCGGTCGGTTGGTGGAGGTGTCGCTACAATTGCAGCCACCTAAAACGAAAAGTGCTGAAACGTTCTAGGAAAGCTCTCGAGAGCCTGAGCAACATGAAAGGAGTCATTTCGCACAACACACTAATTAAACTAAAACTAAGCTTACCTCTTCATCAGCCTCAACATCTTGAAGTGTTCGTCCACCACCAGGACTACATCGAGTGGCAGTATCGCCTAAACGCATTGGTACCGTTGCAGCTGTACCAACAGAGGTAGTCGGACTATCACAATGTGGACCACTTGAGAAGACCGAGTCCCGGGTTGCTGATGGTAACGGAGAAGCTGTTACTGCTGCAGCTTTCGGTGGACTGCGCTGACCGTAGTTACCAGGAAACACCTAAATCAGGATTTATGGGAGGACTCATGAGTATTTCATAGTCATGCTGTGAACCTACCTTTCCTGGACTTTTGATGGGAGGTTTACGTGGAGCGGGCTTTTTCTTTCGTTGTGTTGGTGGTACCTTGCCTTTTTGAGGTTTCTTTCCGATATGAAACGAGACATCCAAGTCATCTAAAGAAAATAAATGTCAAGGGACAAGAAAAAAGAAAATGAAAAAAATGTATATGAGAGCCGGAGCTAGTAGAGCTATATCGTACCAGACTCAGATCCCGAACTACTCATTGGTGAATTCGTTCCACTTTCATCATCTTCAAAAACAGCTTTTCCTCTCCGTGAAAGACCACCACCTGCAC
>MU931847.1:0-13541 GCA_036418165.1 Cooperia oncophora | reverse complement strand
TCGCGCAGACACCTGAAATTTTCATATTCGCACATGTAAAAATAGGCTTCTCAACGGCAAGTGGCTTGTGCATGGGATTGGCCTACCTGTCTTATCACATATCCAGTATAAATATTGACGCACGTCAGTGAATTTATCGTACGTATCGTCGAAGGAGTATTTACTTTTCAATTTTTCGTAATCTGAAATGCATGGCGTACAGAAACTTCATTACCATTCTGTTTAACTTGCTATCATCATTCATCAGATGCACTTGAAGGCACGTACTCATGAGATGCACTTGAAGGCACGTATAGTCGTTATCACTGAAGTCGGTCGGGGTGGGTAGCGGCGGGGTATCGGCGCAGCGCAGCTTCCTTCCCATCAGTCGTTGAATGCCACAAGTCGCAACGATCGATGGAAAAGAGGGTGGCGCGGCGCCACAACTTTGAAAAGTATTGAGTGGCTCGAAATTGCGTTTTCTACCGAGAGGATTCAGAACCGCTACAGAATGAAAATCCAGCCACGGCGAAGTGTGTGGGAGGTCTTTCCATGCCTCCTGACATTGCCCCGCCGGATTGCGACGGTATCGACTATACTAACCAGGGAAGGCCAACAGGTCAGCCTGGCCATTTCCAGTGAGGTGCACACAGTTGTAAGGTCTTCAGAAGGTGAACTCAAATCTACCTTCAAATTTGCGGAACGGTATGATTTTCTGAGCGGAGTTATGGAGGTTTTCCTCTACTGTTTACTTTCTTCAAGACGCGCTGGCGCCGGGGCGTTGGCACCTGTAGCGCGACACACAACGCTCTTCGTGCAAGAATAGGTATCATATTCGTGTTCAGGGGGTCAAATAACCCCTAGAGACGTCACCTTAGCGAAATCTGAGGTTCTGACTCAACTTCGGAAAAATGGGGTTAGTTTAGTCATAGCTGACTGGTAGCCAACAGCGATACTGAGCGGAGTTATAGAGAGTTTTACTCCCTCTTGGTTGTTCTATACTCGAAATCCCTGAGATCGGGTAGGCGTGGCCGCATGTTTCAACTTAACCTGAAGGTGTCTATGCTTCTGGTGAGATATTTCATCATTGTTGTCGTGTCTCTGTCCAACACAGAACAAGATGACAGTTGTCCCAGACTGGAATATTCCACGAGTAACCAATTCCGTGCCATGTTCAAATGCCACGCCTACTCTGGCTCCGGGATAAGGAGTGTAAATACATGCTATCGCGAGGAAACGTGGAAGCGTCCTTGTTTGTTCATATGTGGAGAGTTGATCTGAAACGTGGTAGTAAAGCGCAACAGGTAGCGAGCCTCATGGGATCCGTTCCCGTGGAGCAGCTTATTTTTCATTTTTCAACAACATGGCTGACAAAGCTCCTGACATCACTGCTCGCCTGGATTATCCTGTGAGAAACGTGCGATTAATTTTTTTTGCAAGTGTAAAGTGGCCTGAAAGAGTGAATGTGGTTGTACCCCTCTAACATATGTCGCAAGGGTTTTTGCAATGAAATGAAATAGCATGATATTCATGTTCAAAGGGTCAAGCTACCTTGGGGACAAGTTTCTAGCCGAATCTGATATTCCGACCTAACTTGGAAAATGTGGGCTATTCTATGGGTAATTAGCAGCAGATTGGAGCTCACCTACCATCGATGACTGGTCTCGGGATGGAATTTCCTCCCGGTAGTCAGCAAATGATGCAGACGGCACGAATAAGTGAACCAGGTATCATTTTCACCGAAAAAAAAACATGTCTGAAGAGTTATTTCAGCTCGAAGACCAGTCATCACCAGTAGGCTAGTCGTAGTATCGCTGTTGGCTACCAGTCAGCCATGACTAACCTAACTCATTTTTTCGAAGTTGAGTCAGAACCTCAGATTTCGCTAAAGTGCCGTCGATAGGAGTTAGTTGACCTTCTGATTACGATGGCACCTGCTTCGCGCGAAGAGCCTTGTGTGTCGCGCTACAGGTGCCAACGCCCGCGCCAGCGCGTCTTGAAGAAAGGAAACAGTAGAGAAAAACCTCCATAACTCCGCTCAGAGAATCGTTCCGCAAATTTTGAAGATAGTTTTGAGTTCATCGTCTCAAGGCGAGTAACGATGTGCACCTCGTTGCAAATGGTCCAGGCTGACCTGTAGACCTTTCCTGGTAAGATTAGCCGCATGGAGCCTCATTTACTGATGACATTCCGCAACGTTAGTGGAAGTCCAAGGTTCTCTCAATCAGAACAAAAAATCTCGGCACTATTTACACTTTACTCCTCTAACCATCCGAATTCAGTCCAGCTTGTTACTGAATTTTTTCTCTGTCGGCTACGAACTTGTCTTCTGGGGTAGTTCGACCTCCTGAACACGAACATTACGTCTGCTTAACCCGAAACCAAAATACTCGACATCACCAAATTCGCTGAAGTTGTGGGTAGTTCAATCCTGTGATCACGGAGATTATATCCGCTCAGCCCGAAACCTCCTTCCGCCAGCGCCACGGATGCCGCGCCAAAATACCCTAAATCACCAAATTTGCTGAAAACTTGTCTGTGGGGGTAGTTTACCCTCCCCATATCTGTACGGGACGGAATGTTTAGGATGGAGTATAGGGGTACACGTGATAGCGCAGCCTGCTTCTGTCGTCTGCACCCTTTTCCAGTGATAGTGATCCCTTCCTCTGCAAAGGCTGACCCTCAGTAAAAGGAAGGACGTTTATCGTAGGCAATCGAGGAGAGTGCTGTTTTTCTTCACCGTTCGCCCAACTGCCCTAACATACAAAAGCGACTGCAGTCTGTGCAACACGTGTCGGAGTCGAGACAAGCATCCCATGAGCGACTAGTGACGTATGTATCAGGTGTTTTCAGACTGAACGGGTGTGACGTTCGTATTAGTCGGTTAAACTACCCCAGTTGACACACTTTAAACGATTTTCGGGATTTGAAGTGCTTTGGCGTCGGCGCCAGTAGATTTCGAGCCAAGCAGATGGCACATTCGTGTTTAGGAGGGCAAACTACCTCTGTTGACAAGTTTTCAGCGATTTTGGTGATCTCAAGCATTTTGGCGCCGGCGCCTGTGACGGCACAACATGTCTGGCCATGCAGATGCAATTCGTTTATCAGAGGTTTGAACTATCTATTATGATCACATTTGACAGTCTGTCCACGAAGAAAAAGTCGGTAAAAAGCTGGCATGATTCCGGGTGGCTGAGGTAGTAATGCCAAAGCTCCGAAATTTCTGGAACAAAAAAAATTGCATTACGTTCGCATGCATGAAGTGCTCACATGACTAGCCATCAGCAACATTCTCTTTTCATCGTTGGTTTGGAAAAGCGGACCTCCACTATCACCCTTAAGAACAAGAATTACATAATAGCCGTTACAGTTGTCTGCAGATTTCTACTCTCTTTACAACAATCGCTCACATTACATATTCCTACTCTTGGAGCGGTTTTCACTATTATCACGTTATTTCTTGATTCTGAGAATGTGACATGGATGAGTTGCTGTCCGTCAGGTGGATTTGACTTTTCGTCGGCTGAAATATTCGCTGAGATCCTGGGATATTTTAGTGTTAGGGTTCCGCAATGTTTTCCTCAAAACGATGCGAAAAATAGAAAAAGAATCTAATTAAAAAGAAGGCTGCTATGCTTTGAACTTATCGGTAGTTAAGCCTGCATCTATTGCCTTGGTTATGTGAAGCCTTTCATTCTCTTCGCAAAAGGTGATCGCGCAGTTCGAAACATTTTCACGACTCAAGTATCGCTATGTGTTTCTGACCGTTCAGTGTACTTTCTATGATAATTAGACCTGAAAGACAAACCCTACAATTCATGTGATGACTATGAAAGAAAGGACAGCGGCGTAGCTGCGTATGTCTGCGATGGTTCGTAAAAGAGCCACAGATGTGCGGAACGGCAAGACTGAATCGTGCCAATTGTCGGCAATGCGCAAATATTCGCTCTCTTGCAGCTTTTTTGACTGTTGAGCGCAACCCTTAACGTTTAGACGGAAGCAAAGCTTCTCTCAATTCTTGTCCCAAACTAGAACCAGCACGAGATACCGGGATAATGACGACAGACAATTCCGTATAGTCCTAGTCTTTTCAGCACACATCACTTGCGATGGAATCCCTTGCGGACCATCCATTTTTCTGGTGGTTTCTCAAACAATTCAGTCGCAAGAAGGAAATCCATCGCTTATAAGCTTGAGTGGAAACGGGGGGGGGGGCACAGCTGGCTGAGACCTGTAAACTGTATAGCGAATACCGGGAACCTGGTCAATATACTGTAAGCCTTGTTATCACCTGCCATGCACCTTGTGTATTCTGCAATCTAAATTTTAATGATGTAGATGAAATAGTTTGCAAAAATCAGATCTCAGCATCGAACGTATCACATTCTTGTTCGCCACTGATGCTGAGGCGTGTCAGAATAACTGGTTTGGCGCGGCGTCATCCCGCCCTCGACCAACTGCTGTGGCTTGCCCCACCTACCCGCCTCAGCGATTGGAGGATAACTGACTGCCGTCACGCCAATTAGAAACAAAGAAACAAATATTGGGGAAAGGAATACACTCAACAAGCCCAGCTCTCCTGACACGACCCAGCATCGCTATACCCCCTTTGGCACTATTCGGCGACGAGAGGGAGGCATTTTGCACTTTCGCTACATCCCATCGAAGTGTTGACCATCCAGACAGTGGCTACTCAAATTGACGAGTCACCATGATGCCATGATGGCTTGACGAGCTTGCTTCAGCTTCACAAGAGTTCACAGGTTTCATCAGAGTGAGACTTGTAAACCGGAACTAGTGAAGCAACGAAAATGCAAAATGCCCCTCTTCCCCGCGTCGCAAAAGTGCGCCCAAGCTTTTTGACGGGGGGTTGCCGTTTCGGGTTACATAATTACCGGGTGAACCATGCGCACAGCACTGGTCAGCATTGTTTTAGATGAAAATATCTCATAAAAGAGCACCCTACGCCGTGCTCAAATCCAGTAAGCAAGCGCGCCCACCGCGTCGCCATGATGTGTATATTTTGCAGAGTTCATCGGGGCGTACTGTTCAACATACTTTCACTGCCTTCGTCCACTTGTCCGGGCACTTTTCACGATAGCACAATCACTAACGCCAATCATACACCAATTTTCAGTTTCTGGGCGTAGCTCGCTTAAAGACATCATTAGAAAGAAACGAGGTTCTAATGGAGTTCGTGTTGTTAGTCACGATAGAACCTTGTCGGACAGTAGTACTGCTCGAAGTGCTCTTTGTTCTCTGGAATCACAACACAGTGGGCGGCTGTGAGGACGTGACGAGGAGAGATCAATGTTCCAGTGCAATAAGAGTCTACAAAAATGCTTTTCAAAGGAATCGCGAGCACACTATCACTTACAAAACTACACTTAACCTCCAATTGTTGTTATCCATGAATATTCATTCTTCGACAGATGTCTTCCACCATAATTCTTTTCAACAGCTCCTAAAGTAGTGTTACGGCAGTACACCATCACTTTATTATCAATGAGAAAATACGAATTCTTAAGAGCTATGCGGACTGGGCGAGCAGGACACCAAAAAAATGGCTCGAAAAATGAAAAAAAAATTGGAAGTGACTGGGTGTGATAGAAAAGCGGCAGAAATATGCCCTCGTTCAAAACCACCTGATGCTGTGGTGCCACTCTGTTGCGACGTTGTACTATGCGCACTTATGATAGCACCCTGCCCGTTATATGGGCCTCTTCACCTGTTAACGCGATATAGCATTTTATGTGTTACAGGTGGAAGGTTCATAGGTGTGGCTTAGACCAATCGCATAACAGGCGGAGGTGTGCACGTGATCGAGACGTTCAGCGGAAAATGAAACGCGGCAACTACCATTCAAAATCGGTTCAGGAGCAATTCCTGCTACCGCACTTCGGCGCAGTTTATCGACGGGGGGGGGGCATTTTGCTTTCCATAGATGTGTCGACCCATCTAGGTAGCGTTTTCTTGAGTTGACACGTTTTGGGATGGTGGCTAGACGATCCTGCTCCAGCTTTACAAGAGTTCACAAGTTTTACCAAAGTGAGATTTGCAAACCGGAACAAGGGAAGCAGTGATAGTACAAAATGCCCCCCCCCCGTCGATAAACAGCGCCCTGCACTTCATACGTGGTACAATTCAAGAATAGGATTGCCGTGTGGTTGTTGACTTACTTTAGGAAAAGAAAACTCCAAAGAAAACCGCCCGCAATAAGCCCCCCCCCTTCCTTGCAACTGATCACCGAACGAGCGCAAGATGGCGAGAACAACCGCGAATTGCAAAACGAGACCATACACTAACAAGAGACGAAAGATAGAAAACAGAGAGAGAGAGAGAGAGAGAGAGGATAGAAAGAGAGAGAGAGAGAGAGAGAGAGCAATAGCAGTGTCACAACGACACGGGCCATGGGCGTATTTGGCGGCCATGGGTCTAAAATGGAAGCGACCCGCGCTCTGGATGCCAGTGTTCAACTTTTGCATACAGCACATCCACCTGGTCATCGTGCACATTCAAGAGAATCTAGCCTGTTTATCGCTTACTGTGCCTTCAAAGTTTCCGCGATCAAATGTGGACAGTCAAAGTCCAATTACGAACCAGTGGCTAATAACTGATTTCCCAAAGAAGAAAAAGGGAAAGAGATTCTTCGAGAACGCCATAAACAAAATTGCTTCCTGACTGGCACACCGTACTGCGGGCTCCGTGAAGTCCATGGCACACAAACCCCCTTATCGCATTTCGCAGTGCTAAATATCATTATCACAAAGAAAAGAAGACGAAAAACAACGAATAAAACACTGACGCAGACGTAACAAGTAGAAACTTTCAAAGCTCTGGGTACGAATTCAGGATTACTGTAACAATGCACGTCGAGCTTCCGCACCAACCAGTTGCATCACAGGTGAATTGAGCAAGTCTCACCTTGAGAGATGGATTGTTGTGGACTGTATGTGCTTCTCATGAAGATAATATATCAGTGGAGAGCAGAATCACTCATGACGAGCGTGTTTGGCAAAAATGGACTTGTAATTTCGGTTTGCCCCCGCCCCAACAAATAACAACTGGGCGTACCTGCGTTAGGTGTGGAGAGGATCTTCGTTGGGTGGGCGGTGCACTTCCCTCCCCAGTGTTAGGTGAAGGGATGGCTTAATTATTACCTATTAGGAGCAGCACTGCTGCGGCCAGCAATGGCGATGCTGCTGATCAATTTCTGATGTACGAAAGAGAAATGAAGGAAAAAAATAGTCACGACAGTGACGTGACTTTCTTCCCAGCCTAATATGAACAACATGGCCCCAGGGGATGGTTGACCAGGGTCGAAGACTTTACCCTTATCCTTTACCCAAATGTTCAAGCAGGGATTGTGTTCTGCTTTTGTTCTTTAACTTGCTCCCTTTCTCTCTTGGGATTTGACATGTCGTTTTTAGATGTATCAACGATGGATGAATTGAACCACATTTAGTACAAGGTTGATCGGAAAGTTCTACACACAGAACGAAGTTCTCAGATGGATATCACTTTTTTCCTACTGCATTCAAATACACTCAAACCCAGTCGTGAAAACATATAGGATTTCAGGAAGTTGATGACGGAGCTTACCCGGTAGTTGTGTCCCACATATTCGCGCGAGTTGTTCGTTTTCCTCTGGTGTTAGCCTTTCAGAATACACAAATGGCAGGAGAAGTAACCAACACCAAACTATCATCTGAACATCTCGAAGTGAGATCGTCACCGGGAAAGTCAATTCATAAACGAAAAAGAAGACAACTTCATAGAGGTGACAAGTCACCAAAACCGAGCAATGCATCTGATGCAGTAACGAAATAAGACTCGGCAAGAGTAACGGTAGCAACCACAGCAGCAACCAGGACCTGAACAGAAATGGATTGTGATGGGGTGGGGGCACATTATATGTACCTGTGAGAAGTGATTCATTGCACGAGAGAACTCAGTCATGTGAACGTTGAAGCGGAAGACTCAGAGATATATGTTTTTTAATTATTGCGATTGTTTCCTCGATTTATATGAATCACTTTTAATATATTCTGGCCAGCTACTTCCAAAGGTTTCTCAGCTGTCAATCTCCTTACACGTCATTCTTGTTTCATTCGATCAAAAACATCTACATATGCGCAAATGTTGGGAGGTTTTTCATGGCAACTCCTCTTTGCGGCCGTGTCCACTAGCGTCTACCAGCGACACTAGCGTTTCGAGCGTCCGGCAGCGTCAGCGGGTGGGAAAGTATAGATATCAATCTAGCGTCTGCCAGCGTGCACCAGCGTATACCATCCTTCGGGAGATTATAGAGGAGAGTACGGCACGATAGAAGGGTAGCAGAGGCTGACACCTTCCTATCGAGCCGTACTCTATACCAACTGTGAGCTACCCTTCTATCGCGCCATACTCTTTACCAGCACAGTCTGCTACCCTCCTACCCCCCCCCATGCTCTAGCAGCTGTGTGTTACCCTTCTGTCGCGCTATACTCTTCCCTTTCTGACCCCGGTGCACGCTGGCACACCCTGGCACACGCTGGATCGATAATTTCGCTGACGCTGTGGACGCTCGAAACGCTAGTGGACGCCAGTAGACGCTGGTGGACGCTGCCGCAAAGTAAGAACGCAGCCTTAGACCGCTTCTTCTCCTTCTCAGATCGTAATATGAAATATTAAAAGGTCATCCAATCAGGAGGGGGAGTATAAGGCCTTAACGAGAAGGTGGAGTAATGGATGGTTGAGATAAGGTGCGCATCCGTAGAAGTTCCATCATACAGAGGAAGATGTGCGGTCAGGTGCATATGTCTGACAGCTACCTGAAACAGGTTCAAGAATCGGTTTTAGTCATTCGATTAGAGGTCAAAAAGAGAAACTGTCGAAAATGCTCAGTTTCGTCGACCTGACACTTTAATTTGAGCACTTAAACATTAGTGGTAAGAAACACCCCGAGGAGGAGAAGAAAAACTCGAAAACTGTCGTTGAGGGCAAGGGTTTCCCTACAAACAATATGAAACTCAATGGCAAGTTGTCCATTTTTAGCGCGAAACTTCGAGTGAGAAAAAAAAAGCCAATACTTATATGCCGACCCAGTGCTTGTAAGGAGCTGGTATCTCGTGGTGATTGCAGCGCCTCTCAGTTGCAGTCCCCCGCCGCACCGTCGCAGCGATCCGGCTCGTGTAGAACACATTGGAGCAAAGAAGGCGAATACAATGACATCAATAGATGGACGAGACAGCGGGACAGCGAATTCAGCAGAAAAGCAAAGGTGCAGCATAGGTATGGGAGAAGTAGGAAAGTCAGTACTAGCTTTCTCCCAACTTCTTGGTAGCAGAGATTACCGCATGCTCAGCACTGCTTTACAGCACTGCTCTGTTCAAGTCTTGCGAATGATGCACAATCAGTACGATAGATTAGATTCCTCTCGGTGCTACTGTGAATCGCGGAAAATGGCTCCTAGGCTTCACGTGTGCTGAAGCCTGTTGACATGTCCCTTATGGACATCCGTGATCGGGCGGAAATTGATACTGAAGATAGCACCATCACCAACAACCGGGCCGAATTCGTTTGGTGTTTTTCTAGTGTCATGGTCCCTCAGGGCTTCGTGCAATGAGAACACCTTGTGAAATCAGCAGCCGTCCGACGGGTTTACGGTTGGAGTGGGGGGGGGGAGTTGGATCTCAACGTGAGCTTTCGTTTTACTAACAAAAAAATGTACTCGCTAATCTCAGTAGTATTTGCCTAGTTCACAAGATGGAGCATAAATGCAGGTCGAACGCTGTATTTCACTGCTATAAGGTCTCAATTGTCCTGACGTAGTTATCCTCCGCGCAGTCATCCCTGCGTATTCATCTATCTTCAACAGGTGCTAAAAAGAGGAACAGCGTCGTGGGGAACTAGATTTATCCTTTGTGATCGTCTTGAACTTGCTGTGAATCTTCATCAATCCGAAAACTATCTTTGATGGGGTTAGCTAAATGGATTGGAAAACACCTGCGAGTCATAGCCACAACTCTTTTTCAGAGGGTCAAGCATCCATCGACGATTTCCCCTACGAAGTAGAACATATTTAACTGGCTGGAGAGTTGCTTCAACAAGCATTTGAAGAGTCAGCCATCGTAAGTTGGAATTATATATGGTACACAGTGCTTATATTGTATGGAACTGCGAGTTATGATGGCAGCGCGCCCTCCTAACTCAGTGTGGAGCCGCAACTGTGGGGCAACTTCCGCGATTATGCATGAGCAAATGAAGAATCCTGCGAATCGGCTGAGCGCAGGTCTCCTGACGAATGTTCTTTCGTATGTCTGTGAAATAGTCAAACTGCATGGGAACTTTTCGTATGTCTGTGAAATAGTCACACTGCATGGGAACTATTACGAAGGACCATCTCTCACAGACACTTCTGTTTCACTTCTTTCGATGTAGTTCAGCGCATCCAGTCAAGAGTGATAAAACACACATTGCCACGTGCGCGACATTCGCACCGAAATTGATTCCAAGTGGCACGCAGCTGCGAGTTCAGCCTACCAGTCTAGAGATACCCTTGCTAGCCTCTACGAAAATGTGCTGAACCACACCGTATTACCTTTGATAGAGCGCCAGCTGCGTATATTGCTCTGCTTTAGCACGTTTTCGAGGTCCTGGAAAGGCTACAGGTCTAAGGTCCAGAGATTTTTCATCAAAAAGCTCCCTGATTTTCTTCATCCTGACAATGTCTTGCATTGGATTGACATTTATTCGCATCAGTTCTACTCGTCATTCGACGGCTTGGCAGGAGCACCTGCACCTTTACTAGTTCCTTCTTTCTAGTTAATCCTAACTAACAGGTCTCATTTTGGGGAACCTGTGAACTATAGTTAAAGGAAATTCCCAGCGACCACACTTCATAGGTGATACAGTTCAAAAAAAGAATTGCCGTGTGCTTGTTGACTTACTCAAGAAGAGGGAAGCTCGAAAACCGCTCGATCCTCTTTAATTGCTATTCGCGTCGTGATCCCCGGACGAGTATAACGTTGCCGATGGAGTCTCAAGATAATTGTGGTCTGCAAAAGGCGACGATACAGTGACTGGAGAGGAGAGGGACCAGAAAACGGCCGGTGAGAGAGCACAGTGGCATCTTCACTATGACACGTTCGACGCAGGCCGGCATGGGCCTATTGGGTGCCAATGGGCCTAAAATCGATGCGTTTTGCTTTCCTGGTTGCTAGTTTTCGACTTTTTTGTACAGTACAGCCTCTGCGGGTGCCTACCTGTTCACCCTGCACAATCCAGAGGTTTTAGCCTTAATTTATCGCGAACCGTGCCTTTAATGCGCCGAATGGTACAGGTGAGTGAGGCATGGTTACATGTTTCACAAGAGAGCGCAGTGCGAACCTGAAGTGTATCATGTCGGCTCCTCCCATCCTCTTCCCCCCCCCCCCCCTAAAGCCGCGCCTGCTTCTTCCTTATAAGATGTAGTGGGTCCAATGCATTCTGTCAAACTCGTGACAGTAAGGTGATGCATTTAAGTTGCACTGGACAAGTAACTTGAGTACCGAAGCCAATATCATTGCCAGGAAGGTTGTCTCAAAAATTCGTCGTTTTCTAGCCTATCTTGTGGGCAAACTCCATGTGACCAACTCTGTTAGAGGTAAGACGGTTAAGCTACGATTTCTCCTAATGAAGATTGGTGATCACTTTACCTGTCTTCTCGCATATCCAGTCCAGGTGCTCACGGACGTCAGTGAATCTATCGAGATATCTTGTTTCGGGTTTTGCCGCTTCAATATAACCTGGAATCAAGCTAGTTACTTACTCTATGTGCATTTTACTGCACGCTGCGCAAGTTGCAAAGTTTCTCGCGTTATGCAGAGGGAAGAGTGGCTAAAAAGGGGGTTTCTGGTGCATCGTCTGGATGCGCTATTTGCTATAGAATAGTAGCGGTCATTAGATCTCTTAAAGTCCTTACTTGGGCACGAATCGCCATTAGATGTGATTCCTAACTGTAGAATCTTTTCCTTTCTGTTATAAATGTGAAAAAGGTCCACCGTGTCATGCCAGCTGAAAAAAAGGCAAGATTACTCCTCTACGCTTCTATCCTCGACAGAAAGGCACCGTGGCTACGGAAAAGGAAAATACAGTGCCGCTTACAAGCTCATCCCCTCAGCTTTGCCAGCAGAAACTATGGATCCTTCTCATTATATCCCTCTGTGTCTCTCACAGAAAATCCCTTAAAGACGAGAACTGGCTTATGTCTGGTGCTGCCTGTTCATATTCTCCATAGACTCATGTTCTTGAAGGCAGCGTTCGACTAAGCGACGGCAGTGTTTCGGTCGGAGCGCGTTCGGCGGCGCGCTCAAATGAATTGAGAGCGAGCGCATTGATCGGTTTAAACGCGGCGACGTCGAAGCCCTGCCAGGTCGCGAATTCCTGTAACGCTGGCTTTACGAAAGAAGCGCGTTTTACAACTGTGGGCATTACCCCGTACCCGCTAGCTTTTCACTTTCGTTCGATGAGTTCTGTTATTTGAATATATTTGAGCAGGTCTCTTACTGGGCAAATCTCTGCTGGTGTAGAAGCTCTAGTCACAAATGAGCCTTGTCGTTGCTTCTTTCAAACTCGAGGCGCACTTCTTCGCAATTTCAATCTGATGTCTTCAGTGCTGTCGCCTAGGCTTGCGTTCAATACTTCGGCGGTCAAGCGTCCACCCAGCGACGCAGTGACACCAACAGCGTTCCAAGCGTCCGCCAAGGTCAGCGATTCAGATAGTACACATCGTTCTAGCGTCTGCGGCGTCTGTTAGCGTCTACCAGCGTCCCAGCTACCAGCAGCGTCTCGAGGGATAGAGAGTATAGGTATCGATCTAACGTCTGTCAGCCGTCTACCGGCGATCAGGCAGCATCCAGGAGTAGAGAGAAGGGGGATAGGAGGGTACCAGCAGTGTGCTGCCCTCCTATCTCCTCATACTTTAAGAGCTGTCTGCTGCAATCCTATTGTCCCATAACATCCACTCTGGTCGTAGCTGTTCGCTGACAGACGCAAGATCGATACCTACAGGGAGGGGAAGAGGGTGGGCAATAAAAAAAAGACACTTTGCCCGAGTCACATATCAGCAAAGTTTTCGCAGCCCAGAGGAGTACCAGGGCGGAAGATACCCAAGATGTTCCTCGATAAGCAGGAGCAGGCTCTCGCCCATCACCTTCATGTACACCAAAATATGAAGTCATCTCCAATCGCAGCCTGACGAGAAGGCCTATGGAATTCACGTCACCTCCAAACAGCTGCGAAACTTCTTGTATGGAGTCACCCATGGAAACTACCTGGAGACCGGCACTCTTGATCTGGAAGACCTCCAACATCGAGCAGCTCCGACAACGTCGCTACGGTCCAGGATATCATCTTCAGCAGTCGCCAAGGCGCGGGTTGGTGGTATGTACAGGAAGTTCCTGGAATATAGGAAGTAGGGGCCGCATTTCTTCACTGTCATTACAATGTCCTAAGTTAGGCAGGACTCAGCGATCCAAAGTTTTCAATTCACTTTTTTTCCGTGGAGCAAGGTGGCTTCAGTCGCTGCCATCAGAGCTGCA
>MU931846.1:0-11367 GCA_036418165.1 Cooperia oncophora | reverse complement strand
AGGAAACACTCAACAAAATAAAGATGGATTGCTTTAACTGCTTCATTTCAGCGTAGGCACACATAGTAGGCGCAGTTCGGCTTCGTGGGGGCACCGCATAAAACTCAGCAAAGTTTGTACAGGCCGCTTTGTGCTCACTCGTATCAGACCTGTTGGTTCACAGAAGCTAAACAAATGCACAGGCGATCTAGCAAATGTCTTCCGCCCAAGCCGAATTTCTCCCACATAGTATTCATATTGACCTTGTAAAATCAATGCACTCTTAGTATCTGGATGATATTTTCTTGTTACACGACCAGGCCGCACTTTTTAAACTCTTTTGCGACTATTTTCTATACGCATGGTACTTGATGAACTTTGATGATTGAAAAATAACAAACACGACATTTTTAATGTAAATCGGCTTGAATAAATGTTTTCAGTAATCTTGTTGCCTTTTTATTAACTCAGCACTGGTCTGCAACTTGTTACAGTTTCTGCGGTGATCTTTGCGTCTTGGAGTACAGGGCACGGAAAACAGGGTTTAATGGCGTGGATCCCATCAGACAGAGTGCACTTGAAATGCGGAGCCTCTAGCTGTTGCGCTATTATGTTGAAGATGTTGGATGCATCTGCACCACCGCTAAATATAGCTCTGGACGCCATGGCAAAAAAAACTTATTGAAGGCCACTTAAGACAAACCTATGCCGACCGAGTGCCCTAAGAGCAGACGCCAGGGAAGAAGTTAAGGGTAGGGTACAAAAATGGTAAGAAGCACTAGCAGAAAATGTTAGAACAATCTTCGGCAGAACGTTGGAAAAACCGAGTTTTTGACCTGCGAACAATGCACCGAACCTACGGTAGATTGCCGCCGGAAATCCCTGTGAGGAGTCAGATTGTCAATTGCACGAATGGTAGAGCTGAATTCCATGCGGAATCGTTGTAGAGCAGGTTCAAAATCAGCGAAATCACGAATAACCTGCAAAGAAAAGGTTTTCCAGTCGGCACCAGGGAAGCATTCAAAGAGTTTACAAATTTCTCAGAGCACGCTGTAAAATATAGAAGAAATTGAGTAAACAAATATGAGCAATTTTAGCGAATAGGTCCTCATGAAAATGGTGGCGACACCTCTTCCCTTTGCGGCCGCGGTCTTGGGAACTCTGTTCTCCTTCCTCTTTTCTTCCTCCTTCTTGGGGATGTGGAAAGCCACATCTAGTCGTGGCGGTGCACCGAAGTGATAGTTGCAAGTGGGATGACTTACGCTGCATTCGTCCGAGGACCCAATCCACTCAACGTAGCAGTGCTGGCTGCGTCTCAGGGCACTTGTCAACTGCGAATCCTCTCTTCTCCCTCCTTTTTTCTTTCTCCTTCAGAGAGACTAGTCGATTCGAGAATCTTGTGACATGCTGTGAGCTTTTTCTTCTTCTCCCAGGACACCTATGGGATCTAACGAGATTAAATCACGTACCTCAACACTCCTTGTAAATGGATCGTACACGACTGCAAACGGACGCTCGAAAGAACGTGCGTACTCTCTGGAATACGGTATCTTTCACGTTCACAGAAATAGAAACAAAAGCTCGCAGTCTAGTACTACGCGGACGCTGAGGCGTTCCAGTCAGGGAGTGAGGCTGCAGTGGCGCCCGTCTAAACCCTACTAATTGTGGAAGTTGGCAGGCGACCAGTTGGCGGAGTACAGGATAGCGCCGCGCCATTCCCAGCCATAATGAAACGCCCCAGTGTCCGCAGAGAACAAGACGGAAAATAGAGGCAGCATAAGCCCCTACCCCCTGGAGATTCAAACGAAGACGACGAAGACGCAGTACCAATTGCATGAGTGAAGCATTACGTTCTCACAATGTTGGCGCTGCGACAGCGGCTTGCGTTGCGGTGCGTTTCATTTCCACTAAGACCTAACTGATTCAGTTGCTTCACAGCGAGCCTGACACATAGGGAATACTAGCCGGTTCACATACCGTGCAACATGGATGTAGTGACTCTTCACGTTTTCGCGCGATAGTGCTCTTCAGCAAACAATGTGCGCGGAATCATCAAGCAGCCGTACCTTTTCGACATGGCATGACTGTGTGTCCACGAACGCGGCATTCTGTACGTATTAGCCGCTGTCACTTCACGGAAGGTGTAGTGGTTTGCGTTCCCAGTCCCGCTGTGCATTCTCCATGGTTTCTATATAAATCAGTGGATCCTGTTCACCTGAGCTTCGACAGCGCGTCTTCAATGCTCTGAGCGACGAAGTATAACGGTTGATAGTCGCTGTCCTGGATGGCCGGGTCGAAATCACGATGTTCAGGTTTGTCTGAGCAGGCATGCTGAAACAAGTAAGGCCGTTTGCTGCATACGCTCCTCATGGGCATGAACCTCTCTGACCATCAGCTCTCCATAAGCAGAAAGCAATCCAGCACCAATCGCTTTCAACTGTCCACCTTCTCGACACAAACCGAACTCAATGATGAACCAGTAGACCTGAAAACTCTTGTTTTCTTGAGGGAATGTAAAAACCAACGTCAGAAATACTCACAGTGGCCAGTTTTTCAATTTGTTCGTCGGTAGCGCCCAGGCTCATCAGACCGATATCCTGGAACATAGTAGGTGCTGGCAATACCATCGCTCACAAACTTTCACCCACAGAAACACACCTGACTCATTTGCGCCACCAAGGGATCAGCGAACATTGGTACGTGTCCAAGAAGCTCATGAATCAAGTCCGGCTCAGGTGAATGATGTGGTTTGCTACCATGTCGTAGGTAGGTGGTGGTCTGTGAAGAACTCGTGTCAGCAAAAAAACTACTCCGATTTTGAAATGGTTCGGGACTGCACCCAGTTCGTTTGGTGCATATTAAGGTTCAGACTGAATCTGGAGAGGAAATAAATCGACGTTTGGATAGAATAGTGGAGACCAGCAGGCTCTGTGGTGCCGCAGCGCTAGCTACGTTAGCACGTTGCAGCTTTCTTGCAGTGACCACTCATTAAAATCAGGCAAAGAATGGTGAAGACAACTAACGTAGTTGGGTAGTTGGATGGTTGAGGGGGGCTGGGAGTACGAAGGAGTACGCACTAGGCAAGGGTGTTGCTGCGGCCTGGTTCGTGCGTTAACCCTCCCCCCTCCCTTCTCCGTCCATCAAGGTGGAGTCTGCGGAAGCTGGGGGTTTTAGAGTGGCCGGATTTAGTTTGGTCCCAGTCAATCCCTCTCTCCTGTTACTGAAGTGGGGCAAGCAACAGCAAAAGGTGAAGAACTTGGCGCCGAATCCAGCCGTTGACATGCCTGAGCATTCACAGCGATCAAAACGTCAAGGGGCAGTGAACTGATTTCGAGTGCGAGAGCTGTCACAGTTGCGCTTATTGGTCCTTCTACGCTTCTGACCATCCCGAAGGAATGGAAGGTTCGCTACTAGACCGACATGTGGTTCAGGACTCTCAGACTATGTGAGGCGTTGTCTCATTTCCGCAAAATACTTACCTGGAACACCCGAAACGCTAGACTGGCCAGAAAATCCCGTGCAGATAGCAAGCCACTACACGGCCGAAGAATGAAACCAGTTTTCTCTGAAAAGTCATCGTTCCGTTGGAAACCGTTTTGCAGCTGAAGACTCTGCTTACTCTGGAGATACTTATTAACGTCTCTTATTTGTGGAATCTTATTCGGCGATAGAACACCTTCGTCTTCCAAAAGTTTGAGATTTTTCCTGAAAAAAAGCTAGTTTCAGAGGATTCCCAATATTGGAAGGGGAAAGTGTGTTCTCAATACGCTTCATGTCAGATTCTTGCGCGATGCGGCGACATCTGCGTGGAGAACCTTGTATGCATCCTTCTTAGAACGGGATCCTGAGTCCTTCTTAGACGGGATCCTGAGTTCCAATCCTCCCTCCCCCTCACCCAGTCCTGTTTGTAACGTTTTTGCCAAAGAAGTGCTTGCTACGAAATTGACAGGCATCATTTCGTGAACAATTCCTTAGGGTAGAGCCCACGCTGGTGGCATGAGAAGAGCCATCTATTGAACCTTCCACATTTCGCCCGTCCCGACGTTAAGAAGTGGAGCGCGAGCGAGGAAAGCAAAGTTAGGCCCATTTCCGCCCACATGACCAGCGCGGACTTCGCCACTACTGATGGAATATTAACTGCATATTCTTTACTCGGCTAATCTAACCTGTAGGTATAGCAAGCGTGTGATTCACGTAGATTTCGGAGTTTTTCATAGACAACTCTCCATGTTTCATGTTCTTCTTTCGAATAGTCCACATATGGAATAGGTTCGCCGCTAAATACCGTGATCACAGACCATTACAACGCCCCATAATGGTTTGGTGAAACAAACATCGAAATAAGCTCGAAGGCTGCGTCAACGGAACTTCCGCCCGATTTTTGTCTTCAAAATCAGTGTGCTGGCCAATAAAGGCACATGGGCGCTGTTCGTCTTGGGAGGGCATTTCGCACCTTTGCGAGCTACTTTTGCTAGTTCATGCTAACCATCACGTCCCATTCGGTAAGTTGTAATATCAACTTGTAAAGATCGAGAAGCTTCGGAATGATGAAAGTGATCCCCTTTAGTTACAAGAATTTACAGTATTTCATAAGGTGGCCGGGCAGGCCTCGCTGAGTATTGCTCGATGCCCCGCCCCGTCCAACAAAAAAAACAAAAGCAGCCGTTGGAGAGCATTCCCTCCATGAAATTCTGACTTAGATCCCGGAAGCATTGCATGTGATTCGAAAACTTCTCTAAGGTAAGCATTTCAGTCAAGGGAAAGCAAAGATTCCCGTTGACGCTGCCTCAAACTTTCGATCAGAAGAGTAAACTATTTACTGTCTGTATTCCATCGCCTGATCGTTCAAGAACTTTCTCCTTGCGATGTATGCTGCATCACCGTGACCCTGAACACGAATCGAAATGTGATGGATGTGATGTGCTGTTTGGCTGGGGAGCGGAGAAAATCCCTTGTATTGCGCGAAAATTACGCTTGGACATGACAACGTCAGGGGGTGGCGTGTGCTGTGGATTCCTCAACGGAAGAAATGTCGTATCTACTTGGAAGAGCGTTGAAAACAGATCTGTTAATTGACTCCCGTACAACACATGCAGAAGGCGGTGCCACTTGCTGACTACATCACCCTGTTTTCATTCCTTATAAGATAGCATTCGGACTGCTCGAAGAAGCAGGAGAGGGGGCCGCATTTTTTCTTCGGAAGGCCTCATTTTTCGCATTTCTGCCTATTTACCCACCGGGATACTGTGCTTTGGCCTGAAGACAGATGTGTTACAGAACTCAGTCTACTTAATCTAAAGACTTAACTATGGAAGGGATGTGCAGTACAGATGCCAAGAGGAAGGCATGTGAAGCACAGATGGTGAGAGATACAAAATGGGGGAGGGGGTAATATGCGTAATTTCCCTTATAAATATTCACCCTACATACTACTGCTGGCCAATATTGAAATTTTCCGGATGTTAGACTCTCAAAAAGGTAAAAAAGTGGAGAACTGACAACATTTCAAACCTGGTGTTGCCCCTGCTTTCTCATTTGTTTTTCATCAGCTGCTGAAATTTCAAGACAACGACACGTCCCCCGCTCATTTGGCGCGCAAACGCCGTCCTTGTTCAAAGGATTCGGTGCGCAAGCACTGGGAATGTTCCACTTCCGCGGCTCAGAAATACGCGCTGACGGCGCCATCCAATGATGACGGAGGCAATGTTCCGCCCTTTCATCATGCCACATTCACCGTTCATTTCTAAAGGCGTCCTGGTGATGCGGTTGTTCCGCTGCTGAGCCCTTCCTTTACAAAAGCTGAGAGTGAAGTGACAAGAGGAAGCGCTGATCTCGGCACGATATCAACACGAGAGAACTCTTCCAAGCATGAGCTCTCTTCAACCGGCAGGGTTTCTACCCAGAGCTCTCGCATAGGTATTTTACCTCTTCTATCCAGCGGCTTACTACTGTGTCACTGATATCTAAGCTCCACACCCCACCATTTCTTATGGCGAGGCGTGCACCTAAAAGCAAATGTGAGACGCTTTTTTGAAAGAGGTTCTGGCCCGTAGGCACAGGGAATGTACAACATCCGTATTTCAAGGATATGCAATAAGGACGCAAAGTTCTTGTAACGAAGCTGAGGGTCCATCCACTGGTCCGCTACTAACTCGTTTCACAGTGAGAGTGGCATGAAAGAGCTGATGTTATCCAGATATGAGCAGTTGAGAGCTCGTCCAAGCACGCCCTTCAGGAGGTTCCATCTGGGGCATTAGGGCGGTCAAGACAGGGATCACTCTTCTGATGTGATGACGCCACTTTTCCGACTGAATGCCTGGTTCTTGATGGATTCCTCCTATTTTCAAGTCTTTATGCTTCGAGGCGGTGTGTACTCCCGCCAGTACACGAAAAAGCTCCTCTTTTGGTCCTGTTTTCCGGGGAGTACACGCTTCTCTTCGCTCGTTTTTGATTGTTTTTTCTCTTTTTCACTAACATTTGGATACCGATAATAATACAAACAGTAGAGAAATAATATTAGCACATTCGAAGAGGCGTGTACTCTCGAAAAACATGCAGAAACTTTTCCTTGGGCTTTCGTGAACTCCCATGGGTGCAAGCGACTTTCGCTCGCCTTCTTGTGATTTTCCCCTTTTCACTAGAAACTCTATGAAAAATCCTACTATATATAAACGGCAACTGTCTGTCTGTCTGTTCTGTCTGTCTGTCTGTCTGTCCGGAAATTCGGAATCACCTGAAGAGCCAGTTGGAGGGGCGGGTCAAGGGGGTTGGGTAGGGCATGGGCCAAGATGTACGGAACACACATGAATAAGCTAGGCCTCCGCCCACTGTGTGGGCGGGGCGTGCGCACAGTTGTGAGCTACTAATTTCAAAAATTCATAGCTTGGTTCCAAAAGAGCCCCAAGAGCGGAAAAAAGTGGCAAACGATAGGCAATCGGTTGGCGGTCGAAATGAGTGAGACACACCCATTTTGGGCGGGGCGTTCCATAGGTGGGCGGTGCTTGCCACAAAACATTCAAAAATTCGTAACTCGGTTCCAAATGAGCCCGGAGAGTGGAAAATGTGGCAAATGATAGGCAATCTATTGGCGGATGAAATGAGTGAGACATGCCCACTTTGGGCGGGGTGTCCATAGGTGGGCGGTGCTTGCCACAAAAAACTTTCAATTTGTAACTCGGTTCCAAATGAGCTCGGAGAGTGGGAGAAGTGGCAAATGATAGGCAATCAGTTGGCGGACGAAATCAGTGAAGCACACCCCTGACGGGCGGGGCGTTCGCCGAAGTGAACGGTGCCGAGGGCAAAAATCCTCAAAACGCATACGAAAACCCACACAAAATGGGGAGTAAGGTGAAACTGACTGAATGGTCGGGCAGATCGAATTTAGTGAGAGTATACCCTACATAGTGTACCAATATGTTGAAACGTCGCAATAGCTTAATTCTGCGATTCCTCATCACTGAGGGGAGTGTCGCATAGAGAATGTTGACGGCTGCCTTCTATGGGGGAGGGGGGGCGATCCGACTGGCCCTCCACTCCTGGAAAAACTTGCTCACCTAGGACCGCAATTCACACGCGGAAGGAGGATCGTTCTCACCGGGAGAGCCGGCCGATAAGACTGGTAATGCAAATAATACGCAGATATTATCACCAATATCTATTGTGTAATTTTCAGAAAAAGTTGCTCCTGATGAAAAGGTGTTTCGGAAAACCTCGCTATTTGAATCAGCCTCTTCACCGAAATCAGCTTATTTAAAAGTGAAAAGGGGGAAAATTTCGAGTGAAATGGGAGAAGAATTACAAGAAAACCCCATCTGGAAAAGTTGAGAGGCAATTATGTGCGTTTTATTTGCATTATCATTTGTACATATGTATCTGATAACGTCGTTTCCGCTCAATTCCAGTCATCCTCAGAAAGTACAAAATCCACAATACTCACCAAAAAATTGCATGTGTCCAAAGAGAGGATTGTGAAAAAAAATGTCAAAAAAACTGAAATGGAGGAGAGTTTTGTCGAAATCAAAGCCGACGGAAGGGTTCTGCGGAAAGTTATATTCAGCCGCCGCGAGCGGGCGCCGCTCGACAATCGGGAGTTTTTGGCGAAACGGCGTCGCAGCGAACGTGTTAAGAACTCCTACAACCGCAAGTTTACTTTCGAGGCTATGATATTTCCTTCTCTCTTGAGGAATATTGCTCATATTTGGCATTAGAAACCGGCAAAAAACACTTTGGTCTTTTGGCCCGATCGTCATGGTCACATATTGCCGACATTCTCCTTTTGCTCGACTTTCATTAATACCAGAGCCCATCAGCACTGCGATATTCATTCATGATGTCGTCCATTCTATACAACCCTCTTGTTTTCAACTGTTAAATCAAAAATAAGACAGATATAATCAGTTCACAGACCTCGAAAGGGGGTATATCAGCCACTGACCCTCTATGTCTTTGTGATGCTGCCAGTTGATCATTAGAGTTCTCGTCGCATTTCTCCTTCAATTATGTTATAGCTATTCCATTTTAAAAGCTGTAATTCCCGAAATCAGTGTCGGCTTTTCAGATGAGCTTAGGAGAAATGTCCATGACGAAAGCGCTTTGCTGCTCCATGGATAATTTGAGTAGAGTGCTTGGTAGAATTCTACGAATCCCATTCGACACATACATTTCTTCTGCCTTGCAGAGGAAGTGAAGGTGCAGAATTGGCTGAATTGTGTGAGTGCCAAACGACAATAAGAATTAGCGATTAAAGTGGGAAAGTAAGCTTGATAACTGGCGGAGATTGAGTCCCTTCCTAGCTCAGAAGTAGGCAAAGCTTCGGATGACGTGCGCCGTCCGGTCGTAGGCTCTGGTATTTTGTAGATAAAGCAATGAGAGCAGAAAGTCTCAAGTCAGACATGGCCCGCGAAAACCGCATGCGAACTGCAAACGAACGATGTCTAGAAACCAAGGTGCAACGATGGTCTTGATCTTACGGCTCACATTGTTCCTCACCTTCTACCACTTCATCTTTACGATAAGAGGGCGATACCAGTAAGGTGATCGAAATTCTGAACGAGATCTGCAGCAGCGGCGATCAGCTCTTCTTTGGTGGCATCACAATCGGCCAGTAGATCCCATCCTGTTCAAATAAGCTATTGCGAGGAGTTACGGGTAGGGCCAGGAAGTTTGAGTTGCGGCAGCATGACCGAAATCGTTGCAAGCATGTCTGACGACCGACACTCATAACATGAGGCGCAATGAGAAAGAATCATGACGCCACAGCGATGCAAAGCGGGTAGTATAACTAGTGTTCTGTAGGGCATCCGTGGGAAGTTAATGGAACTCACTGCCGCGACCAGGGGAATCATTGATTTTTGGACTTTCTTTTGCTACAGCTCATGGTGACTGTGTTGACGAGAGCTGTCAAGCATTGTGCATTCCTCATCAGTTCAGTTCCTATTTACTGTGCTCGAAGTAGAGGAGCACCAATGAGGAAGGCACGTCGGTGTTGACTGTCTCCACCCACATGTACAGCGTTTACTGTGCCCCCAAAAATCTCATAGACCTGGCTGTATGGGCATCCTATTGTTCTATTCTAGAGTGATCTATATGCTAAGTCTCTTATGCGCTGCCTTGTTCGCTGCTTGGGTGTGACAGGACGCCAGTCCCTGTAAGGCTGCGTTTATACTTTGCGGCAGCGTAGCGTAGCGCTTCCAGCGTACGCCAGCGGCAGTGCCGGGGAGAGGATAGATATCGATCTAGCGTTCCCAGCGCTAGATCGATATTACCCTTTTCCCGACACTCCGCTAGCGCTTGCAGCGACGGGGCTAGAGAGGGGCTAGAGAGTATAGAAGAGTAGGAGAGTATTTTGTACTCTCCTACTCTTCAATACTCTCTAGCCCCTCTCTAGCCCCGTCGCTGCAAGCGCTAGCGAAACGCTAGTGAAACGCTGGGAGCGCTAGATCGATAGCTATGCTTCCCGTGCCCTCGCTACGCTAGCGTACGCTGGTGACGCTGGGAACGCTAGATCGATATCTATCCTTTCCCCGACACTGCCGCTGGCGTACGCTGGAAGCGCTACGCTACGCTGCCGCAAAGTATAAACGCAGCCTAAAGTGCGCCTTGCAAAACCCAGCCGCATCCCCCTCGCACGTGCCAGCATCCGCAGCGAGTAAATCTGTACGAAAATTTCCCTGCACGGCCGTATAACGCGATGTCCCTCCATCTGCTATCGGAAAAAAAGAACAAAAGTTAAACCTTGTCCAGACTTCTCCTTCCTCGTTTCCATGTGACTCATGTGAATTCCTTTTGAACCAAAGGCTTTAACGACGGCTCCAATAAACGGTGATAGTTCTCCTGGATAGCAATGCATGAGAAGAAAATGCTATAGTTCGAGAAAGCCTTCTTGAAGGTGTAGCTCACGCTGATCTATTTCAACGGGATCAGGCCTCCTATTGTATTTACTTCACTGGCGCCCGCCCTCTCCCCCTTAACGAAATTGAAGGGGATGGGTTTACTCACGGTTTCATCTTCAACTCAGCCCTTTTGATCGCGTCACTTTTGTTCTTTCTCCTGCATTTTCTC
This sequence comes from Cooperia oncophora, assembly GCA_036418165.1. Lineage (NCBI taxonomy): Eukaryota > Metazoa > Nematoda > Chromadorea > Rhabditida > Trichostrongylidae > Cooperia > Cooperia oncophora. The sequence goes on along the minus strand of MU931846.1, from coordinate 828 downwards.
GTCTGCTCGAGATTCAGTGGCTGACTTTCCCGGATTCTCTCAAGGAATCATGCCCTGGCTTGTTACATGTTTTTGCACTTCCCGATGCGTCTGCACCCGCTGTTCTGTAGATGTCTGCGAACAGGATTTCGCAACATGACCATGCACAAAAGTTCAAGTTGTAAGGGTAAGAATGACTGCGCCTAAATGACTGACTGTGCGTTCAGTGAGGACAGCATTTGAAGCACCATGTTATCGTTATTTTTGAGCTTCAACCCCGCCCCTCTCTTCATATTCAAATTTCAGGCTTCTATCCGCGTTTGGAAAGAGCAAAAACGGCAAATAATTTGTTGGTACAGGCAGTTTGGCTAAATGGTTGCTAAAATTCCATTTGTTGGCTGGAAATGTGACTGCTTCACAAGAGCACTGGTACTTATAGACTGCGTACCCTGTTCAGGGTGTGCCAGACATTTCCACCAAACGGACGTCACGCCTATGTAGTTCGGACTTTACGCCAAACTCGTAGGCGAACTTCTGTACACTACCTCTACGCGTCTGAGTCACAGTTCAAAAGTGGAGCTGCTTTGAGTGAATAATCGAAAACTGATTGGAAATGCAGTAAATCGTTTGAAATAGAGTTGCGAAATTTTGGGAAAAGTTTTTCTTAAGGGCGGACTCTTCACTTTGATCATCTACGATTCGCGGGAGCACACCTATTTCGTAAAAATGTTTCGGGCATGAGTTATAGGATCTGTTACCTGAACTGTTGAGAACAGCTGTGAATGTGATACGTCCTTTGTCCGCTGCCCATATAAGATCCACACCTTCATCGTTGAGGCGTTGCAAGAT
>MU931845.1:0-19148 GCA_036418165.1 Cooperia oncophora | reverse complement strand
TGCGCGTCCGTACTGAACAGTACGAGATGCCACTTTACCGCTGTTAGAGTTCAATGAAAGTTACCGCTGTCTGAAAGATATGAAGGTTACCGCGTTGTTGCCCAAGTGGAAACACAACAACTTACCGCCGGTTTTCTCTTACTTTAGGTACGATCGACAGATGCGGCCAAGACTGACGGACGAACGTATAGGGCAAGTACAGTCAACTAAGATGGGCACGTGGCAACGACGACGACGACTACGATTCTATTCTACAACATCGTCAAGTCAATCAACATCTTGCTACGTCACATCAAGTTGCTGTTTCAAGTTCGATGGTTTCGATGGTCAATCAGTCCAATGGTCAACGATGAATGGAAGTGGAGGATTCCGGCGCAATTCTGTAACTTCAACTTTTTCCTTTTTTGAGTAGCCCTTAAGGCGCTCAGTATGTCTCTCTGGGTATCCTTAAGATACTCAGCATTTATGTTTTTTGCGAGTTGCCCTTAAGGCTCTCGCCCTAGGTTTCGTCGAAGTGTTTTTAAGATAGTTCTAGTTGCTGTGTTTTCATTTGTTGCATAATTGCATTGTGTTGTGTTTTGAGGTACCCTTAAGGTACCCAGTTTCTCGCTGCTGATGGTATTCGTCTCTTGTGTGATGTGGTTTATCGGTGGCCCCTAAGGCACCATCTTTCTGTCATGAGCTTTATGACTAGTAGGGACTGCCGATTAGGTAGCAGTTTGTAAGGAATGACCATGCCATCCATTTACCGCTAAGGGGGAGGCCATAGCCAGTCGCACGGTTTTTCTTTGGGGGGTTCCAAATTAACCCCGGACCGTCGTGCTCCACGCACCCGCGGGAGCACTCGCTTTTGCTCTCGGGAGTGTCGCGGTTCGCGACAACGTGGCCGGGGTCCCGTGCGCCTGGGCTCTGGCGCGCTACACGGGCAAAGCCGCGACGCGACCGCCGAAGGCCGCGCCGCCGCCCCGCCCCCAGTGGAGCCCTTATAAGGGCTGCTGCGAGCCAGTCGGTAAAAATGCTGATTTCTATCCCTCCAGGGTATGAGAGAGATCCTACCGGGCACCCGCTCTGCCGCCTGATGCACAAAGAGACGGTTCTGCAGGGTGCTTGCACTCTGTACAGCAGTGTGGTCGGGCACACTGCTCCGTCTGGCGGAGCTCTGGCTCAGGCCCGTGCCTGTTATGACCCGAAGGCACGGCCGGCTGTGGGTTGCAGCTTGTAGCCGCAGAGCGCCCTTTACCGCTAGGTTTACCGCTAGGACAGATGGAAGATGGTTTCCGCAGACACGTGAGTTAATAAATATGGTGTTTATATGTTTTGTTATGTTGCAATAGATGGGAGTTGGGAGCGACCGGGCAGGTGGGCCCGTAAGGTGCTGGTAAGGCAGGGAAGGTACAGGTTATGGGTAAGGTATATTTATTGTTGGTCATATTTCTATTGGTATTTGTGTGGTTGGTTGTTGCATGCCGTAGGGGGTTAACGGGGGTTAACAGGCATGCTGTCAGACCGGTTACGGCAGGCTGCGACAGTGGGAGGGCCGGCCGACCTGGGGGTCCAGGACGGACATGAGGGAGGTCGGACCCCCCACATGCCCTGGTCATGGGCTGCCGTCCCCTTCAGTCTGTCACGGGCGTAGACCCGGGTGGTCCCTCGGGGAACCGAGACTATATCGTGCGGGAAAGCGATATGGGCCCCCAGGGGAACTGTGAGACCGAGGTGGGCTAATGGTGTGTAAGCGGACCCTCGATTCACCGATGCTCGTCGTGGGAGAGGACTAGTAGGGCGGTCTCTCTCTGAACTGCGACAGGACCTGTACCTATAATTCCTGTCGCTGGAGCAGGCGTACGCTCGAAACACTGCCGCACGCTGACGCCAAGTATGAGGGCAGCCAAAGAGATCATCACTGATAGAGCAATGCAACCGGAGGCGGGCTCATTCCACCCCTCCTGCTAGGTCCCTCTGACTCGTTAGCAACTATAAAATAAAGGTAGCCTCGAAGGGAGAATCGTTACCATTAGGCAGCGTTCATACTTGTAGCGCTACAGCGTCGCGCTACAGCGTCGCGCTACAGCGTCGCGCTACAGCGTCGCGCTACAGCGTCGCGCTACAGCGTCGCGCTACAGCGTCGCTACAGCGTAGCGCTACAGCGCCGCTTCGCAACGTACTGCAATTTCCAACGTTAGGATGATTAGAGTTGCTTACAGAGAAAAGTGGGAAGGTTGCTGGAGTTTTCTTGAGAAATTCACGGAAAGGTGAGACTGATACAGCTGTAACTATCTGACCATCCTTGACAGTTACTCCATTAGTCACTATTTTTCTGGTACTGCTTTTAGCGTAACAGTGTCCTTCTGTCCTATTAAGAGCATTTTCTGCAAAAAACACCCAAAGAGTACTCGCGCCACCTAAAAACACGCACGCATTTTTTTACCGGAGACACAAGAACCATAAAGGAACTTCTTGTTTGCCTTGTGTTAACGCATTGGTGACCAGACAGTGTTCGCGTGCCTGTTGTGGGAGATAAGGCCATTTTTACGCTCCTAGGCCAAAAAAGTACAAGAAACTGTCAAAGCTTTGTTGGCTGTGAATGCCTCGAAAACCGGCATAAATCTTTTTCCTGTGATCCAGGCAGAGATTGGGGGCAAACTCGAAAAGCAGATTTCGCTCCATAATCCATAAGCGGCATTGGATTCTGTATTCATTCTTTCTGTATTCAACCCTCTTCTCTTTGTTTCTCATATTTATCTGATAGTGAGCTCCTGTTTTCTACTTTATCACATTTTAATGTAGTTTCGCAATCGGGATCAAAACGAGGCAGCACTGCAAGACATCAAGCAAAGCCATCAAACATCAAGCAACGGTCGCCTCTATTCCTAGACCCGTCCGCACGGCGCGTGTCGCGCGCGGTCCCCTTGACACGCTGCCGGTTTCACTAGTGATGGGCGCTATTGAGAAGCAATCTCACTGATGCGGAGTATAGCTGTTGATAGGGTAGTCCATGAAGCCTAATACGTCCTACAAGTGCGAATTCATCGATAGGAGATCAGAGTAAGGTACCTGCTCTTCTCCTGTAATATGTTCCTAGAAATCCCCATCATGGACAAAATGACCAACTTTGATTCGAAATTGGATGACTGAAATAAAAACCCTGGGCACCACAATATCTATAAGGAGCCACCTACACCAGCGGTTGCCAAGGATGGCCGAAATCCTAACTTGTTTTCTTGAAGTACGCTCACTAGAGAAAGCGAACACGACCATGGATGACCGTTTGATCGTCCTAAGGGTACCTGTCTCATCAAGCCATTCTGTCGAAGTGCTATGCAATTCAGGGAGACGATTTTCACCAATATGATGGGTTTTGCCAAATTCATCTACTTTGACAACCACTGGAAGTCGTTGGTTCTATTAATTTGAACATTCAGATAGTGAGGTCGTGCGGTTTATTGGCCTGAACTCACATTAGCTGAGACTTTCTCGAGGGAATCAGTGAGTTTCAAAGATTGAGCGTGATGTCCCAGTTAGTCAAATAGCTGACCGAAATTAGGATGTCTCGCAAAGAACATGTCCTTCTTATCGAGTGATTATGATGTAATGGATGTTCAGAAGCAAGACCGCTCACAGAACTTTCGAAGAAAGTTGCCATCCACTTCACGCTGTGTTTTTGCGTATCCGAATCATTCCAATGCTTTTCGATGCCCATTCTTCATTTTTGTTGCGCTTCTTTATATTCAAAATGTGAAAGCTTTATAAGCCTGTGAAAACCGTTAAACTACATTGGTGGCCACTACTTCCAACCTTAACATTTCATTCCCTAGCATTCTCACAAGCTGTAACTATACAGTCGAGTCATTTCTACTCAATTTCAACTTCGCGTCCTCGTCTCCTGCTCGCAATCTCTGTCGTGGACGCACAAAACCACGAATGGCAACATGCCAAAGGCAGCGCGCGCGACACGCGCCGTGCGGACGGGTCTAGGAATAGAGGCGACCCTCTAATACTTGATGACCAAAATAATTAAAGTGCAAAAACGAGTAAATAAACAACAATTACACCAAGTCTTCTGTATCAAAAGCTACATTTAAAATGTGATAAAGTAGAAAACAGCAGCTCACTATCAGATAAATATGAGAAACAAAGAGAAGAGGTTGAATACCAGAAAGTGAAAACATCACAAAACACTTTTCTCTGTAAGCAACTCTAATCATCCTAACGTTGGAAATTGCAGTACGTTGCGAAGCGGCGCTGTAGCGCGACGCTGTAGCGCGACGCTGTAGCGCTTTAGCGCGACGTCTGTGCGCTACAAGTATGAACGCTGCCTTTGCGGCGGCACTTCATGTCAATGGTCATTTGTATCTCTTGTGGAAACAGAGTTCTCTGTTTGGCGCTTGACGACTCTCAGCATTGTAGTATTCAGTGAAACAGTATCCCCTGAACTGCCCTCTGCGTTAACAATAGCGTTTGTTTAGTGATAATCAATAGCGTTTGTTTAGTGATAATGTTGAAGTTAGTTCACCTTATTCAAAGCCCCACCAGGTTCAGAGCAGCACAGTATCAAAAGCCTTCAAACCAAACTGGCATTCGCTGAAGGCTAACGCATTAGGTGCTAATTTGCGCGGGGCTCCCTCAACATACCTATATCTGCCTGTTATGGACTATTTCGCGCGCAGACCTGCGCTCGACTCTGGCTATCTCCTGTAATTGGGACGATTTCGCGCGCGACCCTCGCGGTCTGCGCTCAGAATGTTGACGCGATGCGCTCGATGAAGTTTGCGTTCCGCGTACTCCTATGCCAGGGCAGCATAGGTTTTGTTGGTACGAAGTAATGGCAGCCTATTAATGCGACTGGGATAAGGTTTATTAGGTTAATCTATCTCTAGAATTGCATTCGTAGATTTTTGCTCTAAGAGATCTGATTCACACGGTGACTGCACTAAGACGTAGCATGCGCAACACCCCAAACCACGCCATGAATAGTGTTTTAAGGAACAAATACTAGCACAATAGCGCAGAAGTGCAAATTGTTGTACCGGAGCGGAATGTGCACGCCCTCCGGGCCATTATTGATTAGTTCAACTTCCGGAGTGTGTGACCTGTACCGCAGTCGGCTCAGCGCTGAGTGTGAGTTCTCGCTTTTTCCTTTTCCGTTATACCTTCCATGATTTGGCTCCTTTTTTGAGTGTTATCTGTAATGTTAACTCTCTCCGGTCACTCAAATCAACCGGTATCGCCCAAGTCACACTTGATTGTTCTTAGCATGTGCCGGCGGTTGTGCGCGTATTTTTTTGCGTTTTCTTTTTTGTTCTTTTTTCTTCTGCTTGCACCTAGTCTCTATTACAATAAACTGCTCGTATGAGATTTTCGTTCCTCGCCGTTCTCCTTGGTAAAAGGGTCACATTCAATAGTCACCCAGAGCAGCAGGAGCGTGTGGGATGCCAAAAAAGAATACAATTTCGAATTTTTTGAGTAAAATAGGAACAGCAATTCATGTTCTTGACTGTCATCATTGTTTACTTCTGTTATTTGAGTTTAATGCTTGAACACAACTAAAGAAAAACTTTTGAGGAAGTGTAATACAGTCAAGTTCGCTGCGCATGATGAGGCGTGTCAGCGCGGCTGCGTTTGGCGTGCCTCCAAACTTGTTTTTCACCAGTTAAGCGAGTAAGTGACAACAACTGGTGGAGAATGACTGACACGAACGACATGAGTCTTGTCGCTTGCCGCAAGGAGGAAAAATTAAAAGAAAGCCTGGCTAAACGCAGCCTCGCCGACACGCCCATCATCCTTAGCGAACCAGGCTATGTTTCCTTCACATTGTACTGGAAATGCAAGCAGTGCTATGCAAGTATTTCGCATAAAAGAGTTTTGATCTCATCAAATAGGATGTGTAGGATAGTTTGTTAGTTGTAGTAGCTTACTAGTAAGCTGGACTCTCTGAGTATCGGGACAGCGTGCTTTGGGAACCAGAAAATTAGGCGTGCCTTAGGCGAGATCAAGCCTGGAAAATTTCATGAGATCTAGTAGGGATTCTAGTAAACGATGGGGAGTACGAAGGTGCATATGTTGGAGCGCGGCCAGAATAACCTTTCCCGCCTATTGTAACGGACTCAGACTGACGTCGTTGGGGAAAGCCCCCTTAACAGCGCACCACCCCGTCACATTCCTTACCGTTCCTTCATGCCAAAACGATCTCTATGTGTCTTATGTACCGCTGAAGTCACATGAAGGTGTGCCTTACAATTAGTATTCTGATTCAGCTCAAACATAACTGGTTCCTTCCTCATCAAGCTGTCGAGCGGGAGGTGGGGGGAGAGCATATGGGGAAATAAAAGTGCTGCGAGGAAAATACGACTCAGCTTTTACCACTTCTTATATTTCCCCAACTTCCTACCACTTTTCCGGAATTTCCCGAAAATTTTTCTGGGAGGTATGTAGTGCACATTAAACAGCAAGAATCACGAGAAGTCAGGCAACCTTCTTCAGAGGTCAGGGGGGAGCGCCTTCCCCCCTAGCAAAGAAAAATCAACTATTAAAATAAAGAAGTCGGACCAAATACGAAACCTCCCATCGATCAAATACGACCCTCCCCCCGTTAGGGAATCCCCAACAACGATGTGCCCTGGGTCGAACAGAAATGCATTGCGTGTATGAAACGGAAAAAAGCGAAGAAGGCCAGCACCGAAAACACCTTACTGGGAGCAAATACTATCCCAGCTTCCAGCCACTAAATACTATCGCCCTTGCGGAGGATCCCAAACCTATGACTTGCCCTGATAACCACAGAGTGGCAGAACCTATTTTGTGTCTGTAATGTGAAGCATCGTTGACTGGCTGAAGTCTTCGAATTGGCTTATGTATTGAAGCCGACTTTGTAGCAGCTGGGGTTCCCAGCTAGGTTACGATCCCAGACCTCACCCTTCATTTTTGGCTTTTGAAGAGAAAAATTGTCTTGTTTCAGCCGTGAGAAAATATTCGGTGATTGCCGGCTATAAACTATAACCAGTTGACACTAGCAGTTGACTGTGGCGAGCCTCCCATTCCCCCCCCCCTCCATTGCTACAGGACAATTTTTCAGAACAGTGTTTTGCAAACTAAGAAAAACAGTGGGAATTTGGGAAGGCATAGGAAGCCAAAGGGGAAATGGAGGGGAAGTGGGAGGGGGGGGGGTGTACGATGAGATGTCTCCGGTGGAGGGGTTGTACTGACACAGCCATCTCGCATGCGATGCTGCACCCTGGCAGGCACATCATTAGTTGGGAACTTCAGTCCAGTCCGTACGACACCCCTGTTTAGTGGGTTGGTGCGACCCCCCGCCCAGGTTCCCGCCTCATCAAGCTGTCGAGCGGGGTGGGGGAGAGCATACGACACATGTGAAGAAAAACCGTGGGACCTCCGTCTTCATCTTACGTACCACTTTTTTCAACTTCCCTAATTTTCCCAAAAATTTTGCTACCTACGGGAGGAGGAGGGGCGAGAGGTGTTATGTAGTACATATAAAACAGGAAAACCCACGGAAAATCTACGACCTTCCTTAGAAAGTCAGAAGCCAGATACGACCTCCTCTGTTGGGGAGTCCCAACAACAGTGTGCCGTGTACCCTGCACAGGAGGGGGGCAATCATTTGATCCTAACAAATCTGTTCATATAACGAACAGTCTTCAAAAGCTTTTGAACTGTACCGAAGCTGGCATTGCAACAGTCAGGTAATAGTAGTTATATTTAGACACGTCATGAAAAATTAGGGAGGATTATGACAAGCGGCGCCTCGTACCACGCCGACGCGGTCTGGGGATCGAAACCCGGCTGAGTCCCGCTCGATAGTTTCACCCGATGGAAACCTTCCTGTAAGGACAAAAACATGGATTCATCTTTGCACCCCCCAAAGTGGGGGCTGATCTCAACCAGTGCCACTACGATTATAAATGTGTGCAGAATGCGTGCCACATCTCGAGAAGGGATTCAGTTTTCACATTAAGGTTCTTCAAATTTTTCGAGACCGTTTCATCACTATCAAGAAGAACTGAGAATAGGGAACTGTAAGACGAATGAACGGGAAAAGTATTTAATCTTTTGATTCATTCGCGATTTTGTTCTCAGTGAATTGGAAAAAAAACTTCAAGAACAGATGAAATATATGCTCCTGTGAAGTGATAGTTCGAGACAAATGGACTGGACGGCTGTGGTAACAATGCGGTTGCCTAGGCGCCCAGTTGAGTATTGGCATGCACAGCATTACCCATACTGAGTGAGACGCCCCTAGCTGTTAACATTTCATAGAAGCAGTAAAGAAAGAAATCGAACAAAATCTCAACTACATTAGAGTTGATTTACGTAAGCACGAATGTGCCTCGCATGTGAACCGATGTGGTTCTTTTGAGCTGCTATTCAATTGTTCGAAGCACTAACACAAATGCAATGACTTCCGGTCAGAGTGCAATGCCGACGTGTTCAACGCAATATCGGCAAAAAAGGTAAAATGTGAAAAATTTCGATATTTGCTGAGTTTTCTGGGATTGTGCGCATGCAAATCTTTGAATGAACCATTTGATGATGAGGTTGCTTTCACTCCGAATAGAGAGGGTTCATGTTGAAAACTATAGGGGAGGGTTTCCGACTGCTTCTTGAGACACTCCATATCCCAGAGCTGGAGAGTCCATGGCTGCGTGCTTCAATTACTAGTGGCGGTAGCTGCCTTCTGGAGGAATACTGCAATTTCAGCCATGGATTTGTCCCATACAATAAAGGAGTAGAAAGGTGAATATCCCTAAAACAAGGCATTTCGCGCTACTGTTAAAGTAAAGCACGCAGTCACGCCCTCTCTGGCGCTGGTGTGAGCAGTTCACTACATCCAGTACCTTCGTTCGGTATTCCATGGCAAGATACTACGAGACAGGGCACGCCATTGCGTTGTGATCATTTCCTCAAGAACACGACCACCCCCCCCTAATTCCATCCTCAAGTCGCGACCCCCCCCCCTCACCCATGCTACCTACCACTTTCCTCGATTTTCCCAACCTCCTACCACTTTGTCCATTTTTTCCAAAAAATTTCTGGTTTTTTTACAAAATTTTGCTGTCGAGCGGGGGGGGGGGGAGGTCGCAGTACCTACGTACGTGCCAAGCGTCCAGCACTTTGGCAGTGGTGTAGCATACTGACAATACTTACTTATATATGGGTGATGGATGATTATATATGGGTGCTATACTTATATATGGGTGATGGATATATGCCATTCAAGACCTTTTCGGTACACTCATAGTTCACGAGTCGACCCTACGTAACTATTGCGCTCTCGAAACATTACTGAGGAAACTCTTGCTGAAAGTTGGGCTACGGGGATGACTGGATGCCCTACTCACGAGTACGACACTCATTTTTGACCACGGCGCAACCTATCGCCGATTTGCTGCAAGAGCATTCTTGCACTGAAATCGTTGTCAACCCGCACGCAGGGGCTGTTAAGCGCCATGCTGGCGTCAAATGGCCTCGGTGCATAAAATAAGTGTCAGAATCGTGAAGCGGGGCTACCAATTACTCCTGTATACGAACTTCCAGCGAAAAAAAATTTCGGAGGTTTTGGTGATAATGGACCGACCACTTGGTTGGCAGTGGCACCCGATCAGCGCACCCAGCGTAACTGGTTCCACTTTAACTTTCCAGGTGTAGATATTGTGCAATACATATGTATGTCTCTTCTTAAACTTGTAGTTGTTAGTTATGAGGGTATATACTAGTAAATAGAAAGGTCCAGGTATCGAAGTTGGATAACTACTTGTACAGGATACTGATAGCCACCAGTTCAACAAGACCAACCATCATAGCTCGAACAGCTCGAGGAGAAAAATTTCGCTGAAAGTCTGTGTGTAGAGTCTGTGTGTGTATTAACGACCCTGATCACGGTTCTGACCTTTATAACTGGCGCCTAAGCCATTTGGCGCCAATATAGCCCTGAATACCATAAGCCACTAAGTGTAGGACCGGAATTATTCGAAAAACTACAGTACTTAGCTTCGTTGCAGGACCAGCTACCGTACCTGTGTTGCATTGCATACCTTCTAAGCTGGCCTAAATTTACATGCGCTCGATTTTGGATTCTGAGTGAACGGGCGATATGCATTCGTTAAAAAAACGACTATGATACGATTCTGGACAGTCTTTCTGCCTTTTAGTGGGGTTCAGTATGCATATGCCTAGCATTACCTTTTCGTTCCTACTTGCTACATGGATAGAAACTTTTGGAAGGATTTACATCAACTTGAGGGAAGGAAAATTGGTATTTTCAAGCACGGGATGAGGGAAATAGCAAGATATGATATGTGTTAATGTTTTGCGGTTCCTGCTTTGATTTCTCGTGATACAAACGGTAAGGCGCTGTTGAACTACTCCTACCACAACACCTCAAAATTTTTTTGTTCGTGGATACATTGTCCACAGATGTTATCCGATGTACTGATCACGAATATGACATTCATTCCTGGCGCTGGCGCCATTTAGCGCTATACACGTTGTTTTGTTTGTTTCAAACCTTTTCTTCCCGAAAGTGATAAAAACTCGGTAATAGCCAGGCGGTTTCGGGCGGAGCGTATGTGATATTCGTGTTTAGGAGGTCGAAGTACCTCTGAAAGCAGATTGTCTTCCAAATCTGACCTTGCACAAAAGGTCGCTAAAGACCGGTGTGATTTCGGGAGATTGTGTAGGAACAGTTCAATATGCCAAAGTTATTTACCCGCCCATTTCCATTTGATTTTTTCAGGGGTTAATCTAGATCCATACTAAGCAACAGGACATAAACAGCTCAACGCCTTAGCGACCGAGTACGTATTCTAGCCTAAGGTCACTGAATGAAGCAATCAAAAATGATCGAAGTTTTAGAATGGATCCTGGGCTATTCAGGATCCATTCTAAAACTCCGCATATCGTTATAAGCTTAAACTTCTAATGTCCACATAACACTTCCTTAGCTAGTCTCGTGGAAAACTGCCTTCATATCCGGCACTGAAACCTACAAAAGATTTTGTTCAAGTTGATAAACTTCTCTCACTATCCAAGAAACGTATATCAACCACCCTAAATTCAGAAGAAGGCGCACGCGAAATTAGGCCAGTTGAAAATTCTGGAAATAGCATGCCGAGAGTACGGTAGCTGGTCCTGCAACGAAGCTGCTACTGTAGTTTTTCGAAAAATTCCGGTCCTACACTTAGTGGCTTATCTGAATACCCCCGCCTCCACCCTGCCTATGGGTTGGGATGCTGCGAGAACCACTTGAGAAACTACAATGCTACCTCACTGTGTGCCAAATAAAGTACTTTTTTCACCTTGACTTGTATTGTTTTCGATGCAGTGTCGACGAAGGTCTCATTTGCTATGCATACTCGACATTAGAAATAGAAAAGAGCCTAGAAAAATGGTTCAAAATCGCTTTTCCTCAGCAAACTTTTCACCCATTTTTTTTTACCTTCCCAGAAACGCATAGCAAAAACGAAACCCATTTTTGTGATCCTTATATGGACCCCTACAACATGCAACAAACCATTTCTGAAAAGCGCGTCATGACCTGAAAGACCTCCCTTGTTAGTGGGGAAAATGGCGAAAAGGCGAAGTAGTAGAACGGTCAGAAACCTGCAAAAAAGCCTTTTCCGCCCACACTTTTCACTCTGATTGGCTTAGAAAGCGATTTCGGACGAGTTTCCCATTGACATCGTGCCAACAACCGCTGCGGTAACTACGGGTGCACGTGTGCACTCACATCTCCATGCAGCACCACAACCGTTTCATATCAATCCCTTCGCTTCATATTGTACTTCGCAAATGAAGCGATACGAGCATCAGGATCGGTCGTCCATTTGTGGGCGGGCGGGCACGGTGGGCGTTTTAAGTCGGTATGCTCAGCTTGACAGGGCACTAGAAGAGTCCTTTTTGGAAGAGCGCCGCGTAGCGCTCGTTGAGGGTCTCCGAGTTCAGTTCTACTAGTCGAATTAGTCCAGCACGTCTTGGAGAATTATCACGCCAACGACCTTTAAACTCGAAGTCTTCCGATACCACAATATCGACCACATTAGTTTGGAATATTAACACGTTGACGACAACGCGCGTTTTGACTTTTCGGCCGCGTGGGACACGCGCACTTTTTCGAACGCGACAGGCGCGAGACTCATACAATTCACGCGGTCCCACGAGGCGCCCTTTTTTACAGGTTGGATCAGAAAATCTGATTTGGAGAGCAAGTATAAAGTAAGTCAACTCAAATACTAGTAGCACATAAAAGATTCACAAAAGGCCAGAACTCCGCTCAAGAAGATGCTTATTCAGGCGCATGAAAATGGCTAATAACTTTGAAAACGTTGAGGATACTTTGGACTTCACCAACAACTAATCACATCGGATGATGATGTACGCAAAACATCGAAGTGGTACAAGAGAATATTCTTCCATTTGCTCACGCAAACAGCAGTGGTGAACGCTTGGAAGCTATACAGGGGGCCAAAAAAAGCACTTTTCTTCCTTGACATTCGAGGCGTTATAAGTTACACTTTATCAAATCCTGATCGGACAATTCTACCACCATATTAAAGAGCATATTAAATACTATCATGATACTCCGCCACAGCCTTCTGGAGGAGCGCCATCGAGAGATTCTGCCACGCAACCGTGGTTCGGTACGTGGCTTCAGCGAGATAGTTGATTTCTCGGCCACTGTAGACCCCCTTGTTGAGCTCCTAGTTGATTTCTCGGCCACTGTAGACCCCCTTGTTGAGCTCCTCCTGAACCCGGTAATTGAGAGGGTTTAGGTCAGGGGACATACTTAATATTTCATCTTCTTCAGGTACTAAACGCCCTTCCCTTCTAAGTAGGCGAGAGTTTTTCCAACACCCTTCGATTCCATGTGGTGGCACCCAAACCTGTAGCAGTACAAAGTTTCCAAGAAGGTACGGGACGACATGTAGGGAGGATATTCTTCTCGAGTTGCTCGATGTAACCGCCAGCGCTCACCTTCAGTCCGGGTCTACAAAGAAAATATCGGTCTTCCCATTCTAGGTACTCCGGTCCATACCATCAACTCGCGCCTCGGCGACTACGGTGAAGATGATGTCCTAGACCGTAGCGACGTTGTCGGAGCTGCTCGATGTTGGAGGTCTTCCAGATCGAGAGTACTGGTCTCCAGGTAGCTATCCATGGGTGACTCCATACTAGAAGTTTCGCAGCTGTTTGGAGGTGACATGAATTCCAAAGGTCTTCTCCAGTCAGGCTGCGACTGGAGATGACTTCATATTTTGGTGTACATGAAGGTGATGGGCGAGAGCCAGCTCCTGCTTATCGAGGAACATCTTGGGTATCTTCCGCCCTGGTACTCGTATCCACGTCCTCTGTCTGGGCTGCGAAAACTTTGCTGATATGTGACTTGGTCGAAGTGACTTTTTTTGGCCCCCTGTACAAGGATGTAATAGGGAAAGTGCGACTGAATGACTTCAAAATGGACTTGGTCGAGTCGTTGCTGAACAGTATGCATGAGAATGTTCCGGCTCAGCCCCTTCCTACAAGACACGAGCTAGAAGAAGTACGAGGTCCCAAGAACTATAAGGCGATGTCCGGATGCTACCCCACAATTTCGAAAGAGCAGGGACGTGCAATAGCTATGAAGAAAACTAGGCAAGCCATCACTCGCTGCCAAAGATTTTTCTGGGTCCAATGTTTCCACAAGAAACACAGGTCGTGCCTTCTATAAGAAAGTGAACCCTCATTACATTTTTCATATGGTTGTATTTGCTGTATTTGTTCATATTTGTGAGTAAATGATTGAAGACAAATCAATCGAAGCGAAGGGTATACTATCCCAGGAAGTCTTTGCTAAACTAGTGAGTTCTAAACTATTTCATGGACCACGAGTTGTGCGAGTACACTGAGGGTTGAACTATAGTATGAATATGGGAAAGTAAACAAAAAACCATGCACTGGTGAAAGATATGGATTTGTTGATCGTGAATCGTATATATGCACGCGGTCCCACGCGGCCTACAAAGTGCGCATTGCATGCGATTCACGCTGTCGTCAATTGTGTTAAAGTTGCTCTCTGAATAGAACAAGTCAACAGCTTCACAATCACCCACAATCTCACTGAAGTTTACAATCCCCCCGAAAATTGCCGTCGAGCGCAGAGAAAGGGAATACCGAGTGCTCAATTCGGGGAAAACCATTAATCTCAAAAAGCATCCAAGATGAAATGCGACTCCCTCCACATATGTACCAGGTAAAAAAAGTCCCTCCGCAGTGATGACCGCAATTATATAACCCGCACCAGCCCCTCCAGCCCATTCTGTGCTCATTTTTGGAGTGAGTAAGAGACAATAATTTCTGGAATAGGGTTGATACGAACGATATGATATAGTCCTGTCGCTTGCCGAAAGAAAAGAAGGGGTTGGTTGAGTACGGTACCGCCAGTAGTACCGCCCCTGCGTACTGTCGAGACCTCTTTCAATCGATAATTCAAAATATCACTTCTATGGTTAGGGTGGCCGTTCTCATTCAATAATTGCGTGCGGTCATCTTTCGCATGTATTTTCCCCACTATGTTTCCCTTTTTTTGAACAGGGTTTAAGTTCCCATGGTCCACATTTGGTGCACATTTCAGATATGGTAAGCGCTGAATCGGTTCGTGTTATTGCAAGAATACGTCCATCGGCATGCGATAGCGAGCGGATAACATACGTACTTGATGGTAAAACGTTATGGTAAGGGCCCCCATTTGTGTTTGTTCCCTCCCTCACTTCAATGATTTTTTTTCAGTTTCAATTCAAGTGAGCAGAGGACGTACGCATTTGAGGGGGTTTTCGATGAGACGATTCCGCAGGTAAGGTGCTCGAGTTGGTCTTCATTTAGATAACTTCATTGTCGCTGTAGTAGTTGGAGGGGCCACATGGTGGCTTTAGGGAGCGGCCCCACCCGTCATTCAAATCTGAGATTGAGATTCAATCTTAGAAGAAAGGGATCACTACCACGATGAGAATAGGAGTGCAGACGATCAAAGTCGGCGTAGTGGCTCGCCTTTACATGTGGCCCATTCCAGAATGCGTTGTTAACTTGCGTCAGCCCTTTGAGCGTCTTGAGCCACTGTGAAAGTATAGATCGGTCTAGCGTGCGGCAACCTTTTGAGTTTTTCGCGGGAGTCTCAGCAAACTTCGGATCAATGTCTATTCTTTCCTAGTTGCTCAAAGATAGCTCCCGCGATAAAAATGTCAAGGATAATTGCTGATCAATTATGAAACAGTAGCTGATAAGTAATTCCTCAATGAAGGAAAAAGCAACAAGAGCCCTCAAGAACACCACAAACAAAATTGCTCCCTTACAGTTACACCGCCCTGCGGTCCGTGGGCAACCCCTGGCTCACGATTCCCTTTATGGCGTTTCCCAGGGGTGCAGGACTTTCTTAAAAGATCTCACCTCACACCTATCATGCCTCTCGGGTAGACTGGCCTGCGGTGTTGCCTTGACTTAATTACTCTCTCAAACTCCTGACCTTTACTTAACGATTACATCATGGTGACTGATTATTTACAGCTGATTTTTTAGCAAATTTAATAGAAATAAGGACTACAATTTAAAAAATTTGAATCACATGAAACAATCAGAGATGAAAAGCATGCTGAAATGAATTAAAACGAAACACGAAAAATTGAAAATTGTATTACATTCAAGTTAAATTAGGCTTAGATGGTAGTGTTAGTAGCAAACTCGTAGTGTTTCGTCCCATACATGTAATAAAAAGTGAACGAGTGGCTGGTACCTACAATCCTGTAAATTATTCCGTCTCGTTTTCCATATTTGCTTAACTGTCGTTCGCCCATATAACCCGTGGTTGTGTTTCTGCTGGTGCTAAAAGGGAATCTGAAGATTGCTGGGAACCTGGAGTGGAGGTATGTGCAATAAAATGAGCGAGTTGTGTGCTGAAAGTGACAATGAAGCCGGCGCATTAAGAGCAGGAAGCGGAGTTGAGCCGAAGTTCATCCCATCGAAATGTGTGGCGTCGAGGTGTGTGCTTCCAGTTAAAGCATAAAACGAGAACGGCATATGCATAGTAACTGCTCCCGAAGAACCGATGAGGCATATAGATGGGCATCAATAGAGTCCAATTACAGCGAGTTTTTGGCGCAGAACGCATTCAACCTTCAAGTAATTACAGAGCCTAGAAGTTCAAATCTTTTGGGATACCTTCCATGATGAAAACAATAGAATTTTTTCAATACGTGCCCTTTTTCCCATTCAAATTGCGGTAATTTCATGTTGTGTACGTCTGCATTTCAGTTGCTCTAAGTGGTTAAATGTGTTCTTGACATTTTAAATTTATGAAAACATCTTTTTTTTCTGACATTTCCAACGTTTACTTTTATTTTTTCCTTCTACTTTCCATGTTCAGTTTGGCTCAGTCGTGTCTGTAGACGAGAGGTCAGGAGTTAGTGAGAGAGCAATTAAGTCAGGCAACACCGCAGGCGAGTCTCCCCGAGAGGCATGATAGGTGTGAAGTGAGATCTTTTAAGAACACCACACACCCGTTTCCCAGTAGTGGACAACATCCAATTCAAAGAAAAGAATATGAAAAACAACAAAGACACGGATGAAAAACACTTGGAAAATGGAAAAATTGAAAAACCTGGCGTCCCAATTCGGGGTTACGTGCAGTGTGCGGCTAATGCCGTTTGGACTCCAGCAACTTCGGCACCGAGCTCATTTTTAAATTGCCTAAGTTACCAAATCCGCTAAAAACTTGTATGTAGGGGTAGTTTAACATCCTGATTACGAATATGACATTCACTCTTGCCGCTGGCGCTAATGGATGACACTACGATTACCTGCGCTCCGCTAAGGCTGAGCCCAAGAGGTAATCGTAGTGTCATCCCTTGGCGCCAGCGCCAAGAATGAGTGTCATAATTGTAATCAGGATGGTAAATAACCCTTGTGTACATATTTTCAGCGGGTTTGGCGACTTAGGTAATTTAAAAATGAGCTCGGTGCCGAAGTTGCTGGAGTCCAAACGGCATTAGCCGCAGTGTGCGGCTTTTCGTGCATGTCGAGCTTTTGCACCACAGTAATTGCATCATTCGTGATTTTTACGCGTTTCACCTTACGAGATGGGTTGCAGTTGACTGTATGTGCTCCCAATGAATAAAATGTGATGAAGGAGAGCAGAATTATTTATGGGCACGAGCGCGGTCAGCAAAAAGTACATGCAGTTCCCGATTAATGCCCGCCGTCCCAACAAAGAACAACTGAGCGGCTCTCCGTCAGAGGGCAGCTAGCAAGTGGGGCGGTCCAACTGGGCGGGCGTTAGAACTAGAACTTTGAGCGGCTGTAGCTCGCTTCTCGCTCGCTGTGGAGTCGCGAGAGAGTGGAACAGTCTCTAGCTCGGGGGCTGTACTACTTGCACAAGGAAGGACGACCATGAACTACATGAGGGGGCTGTCTTCAAAACGCTCGTCGATACGTATACTTTCCCAGTCGTTCAAAGTGCTCAAAATGCTGAAGTACGTTCAAAACGCCGGCGCAGATGTGGATGCAAACAACAAAGCTAACACATCATCACACTCATCTGAACCCATTCTTAGGAGCAAGTATATCGAGAAGTTGCCAACCATATCGTAGACGGATGTGTAAACGGATTCAATGGAACCATTTTCGCATATGGTGAGTATACAATTCCAAATCATATCCCTAGCACGCTACGCAAGTTGTCATACTTTAGGCCAAACCGGCTCAGGAAAAACTTATACAATGTTCGGACCTCCCCAAGTCGACAATTTTATTGTAAATGCTGAACATCGCGGACTTATCCCGCGAGCCTGTGACGCGCTCTTCACAAAGTTATGCACCATGACAGCTGAGGTAGAGCGCTTATGCTTTTGTAGTATGTGTTTCTTGAGAAAATGATTTTCAGAAAGGAGAGAACTTTAAATACGAGGTGGTATGCCGTTTCGTTGAGCTGTACAATGAGGAATTCTACGATCTTCTTGGCGATTCCGCAGCAAAAGCTCACATATTCGTAGCGATTCAAATGTAATCGAGTTTATTACCGCCACTGTTTCTCTTTCATTCAATAAGCTTCCTTTCAGGTAGTTCAACTTCTTGGCGTGTCAGAACATCCTGTTCAGTCAAGCATCGATCTGATGAGGGTAATGTAATGGGCAGTAGGCATTCATTTTCATCACCTGATTTATAGTGAGAGTTGTTGTACAAGCGCTAACATAGTTCGGGAGAAAAAAAAAGCATGGGGCATCGCGCCTACGAGCAGAGTACAATATCGTTGGGGAAATCCTGTAAGGGGATTGTATCTGGTCACTGAGCAGGGGCTGTATTCGCCTTCGAAAACAATTTTCCGACCGCGAGAGAAAATTAACCGGTTGCTGACTTCTCTCGGTTTTTCTTACGTTCTTCATATTCTCTGTCCCCACCCCACAGTTGCGGCACCCAAAAACTACCATACAATTCTTTTTCTCGCTATTGTAGTGCATTGATGCTGATTGCCCCCTTCTCCCGCTCGACCCAATTCTTTTTCATGGGAGGGATGGGGTCAGAATGAAACTCTTTTCTGAACTAGGAGAAGCGGTAGGAAGTTAGGAAAGGTCAAGAAGATGGTAGTTGGAGTGGAGAGGGGATGGTACCGGATGAAATGCGGTATAGGGGGTCGTACTGACCGACGTCACGATTCTTCGCACGGCGTGACACATTATGACACTTCGATTTGCTCGTCTTAACTGCGCTGAGCCTTAGCCTTGGACAGAGAAGTGCTTCGGCGCTGCAGTACTCTCCCCTTCCCTTACCTCTCACTCCCCCCGCCTACTCAACTTAGTAGAGGTCCATCTGTGTTCCTAGCTGAGACGAAGCTTCTCACCCTTGCCTAGTGGGCATTTTTTAACAAAGTGCATACTGCGACGTTTCGGGGATCCTGCACGAACGCCACCATTATTCTACAAAGCTTACGGAAATGAACAGGTAGTCCAGGAGCTTCAAAGCTTAATAAATGTTTGTGAAACGTTCTGTGTAGATCTGGCATGTCGAGGCGCTGTTCGGCTGGGAGATTGAGGGGTGAGGGTTGGGGGAACTAGTTTTTCTTAGCGAAGCTAGTTCAGGTCACTTACTTGTACCGCAGATTTACAGGATTTTAC
>MU931841.1:0-14286 GCA_036418165.1 Cooperia oncophora | reverse complement strand
AATTCGGACCCTTGTCGCCACCAATTTAAACTCACGTGCTTTTTTCAGGTGGCCTTCCCCTTCAACTTACGAGGAAAACGGGTCGACTTCTGGGGATAGGCAGCAGATCCAATGAAAAGTCTATTCTACCCCGGAATTCTCACACCCTTCAGATAGATGATAAGCCTCCCAGTAGTGAGGTACGACCTCCTTCCAAAAAAAGTCCCAAGTACGACAGTTTTTCTGAGGATTGAAGCTCGTCGATGGGTGACGTACCCCAGCTGACGAATATGAATCGATTATAGTGTCACGCTTGGAATGCACCCTGAATAGGTCGATGAGAAAATGACGAGATATGGGCATGCTAACGGCAGAATGGTTCATGGGATAGAAGGGACTGGGCTGACGGCAGTATCTGAGGATCTAGCTGGCTGATCTGAGAGAAAAATCAGTACATTTATTTTACTAGATTTGTTCAGGAATAATTAATTCAGAAGATAGCGCTGAATCTTCCACTGCTCCCAGCACAAAGTGCCCTTACCGCCTCCGTCGAATATGGGAAATTTGAGCCAGGGTCAAGCTTAGAAGGGGGTCGCAAGTGTGACGGGCGTGGAGGAAGAGCGTGCTAACGACTAGCCTCCTTTACTGCCACGACGTGCCCTATTGGGGGGGGGATAAATATTCAACGTTCATTTCGGGTGTCAGTTTTTATTATAAATTTTGTTTGTTCGTAGTAATCACCAGAGGCATCCTAAAAGACGCCCCTTGTGCGAAGCCAGAATCACAATGACAGAGGTGGAGTTTAGCCTAGGCCTAAACAGTGAAAGAGCTCCAGAGCTCCGGAGAACGGTGAAGGTGTGTAAACCACTTCAAATCACAAAAGTTCCTCTCGGGTTAGGGCACTGTTAGTTTTGTATAGATAGCGTTCTGATGCCCCCTTCCCACCTCAAAGTTATCCGCGCACATCTATTCAGCACACTCTGAAGCAAAACCTCCCAAAGCATAACTGAAACAAAGTCCTTTTGAATAAAAAACAGTAACCGTGCACAAAAAGGCGAGTTGAGCTTGGTGAGCGGGGGGGGGGCATCGCACTGGTTCCCATCGATCACTGCCGACTATTCCTGGGCGGCCTGTGAACCCCTGTAAAACTGTGCAAGAGCACGAACTTCGCTTACACTTGACAACAGTCTATAAGTCTCAACTTGGTGGAAGTGTAATTCAAGGATTAGCCACTGACCTGAGCCGAACACTGCCCATAAGAACTTCGTACTTATTTAGCGATAGTGTGAAAGACAGAAGTTTCTTTTTTTCTTTACTTCTTTATCACATTAGTCTTATCAGAGGTTACCCTAAACGGAGTAACTTGACTGACTGTACAATGAGACACACAAAACATCACTAATATGGCTTAAACGAAAACAAGGCATGCTCATGCAGTGTTTTTTAATTTGTAGGGTCATATTCGAAGCAGCGGCCTGGGGTGTGAGTCGTGTAGAATAAGCAGCTTTTCCCGTCATGCCAACTCTTTGAGAATGGGTGGCATGCCCCTCATAGTATTCCAAAAAAGCGATACAGTGGACCGTATATGTACTACGTGCTAACAGAAAAATGTTTCAGGTGGGCGCAAGTACAAAAATAAACAGAAACCGGATCAAATGAGGGCGGGGGGAGGGGCGCCTAATGCAACCTATTTTTGCATCCCAATTAATAAGTAAACAAATCGAGAATTCAGTCAAAGAACAAATAGAAACATCAAATTGAAGTCGATTGAGTGAAAACCCATCAAATATGTCATCAAGGAATTGTCTCATAAAGAATGTGAATATCAAAGAGGAGATCCTCCCAACGACCAAAAATGCCCGACAGCTGAACTCTCTTAGACGCTCCTCATCACTGGGGAAAATTTTTTTTTTTTAACGGCTTATTTATCGAGTCCCTTCGGAACTTCGAGCCATCGGATGACACCCTGGAAGTATCGAAACTGGCCTCAGCGTTGAAGTTTTCGGGGCTTGTTAATTACTGCGTGGAAGATCACATGAGAATCCCGTTTTTTCGTGAAATGGATTGGTGGAAGTTTTGCGCGCGCCTAAGTTTCCAGAATTTATCAAGTTCGCGTACTGTTCAGAAGGTAGTTTCTCTCATTGACGTACCCATACAATTTGTTACAAGGCTCTGTCTAGTCACTGGACCCTATGGGGACAGCGAGGCTCACAATAGTTTACGCGGACCCTTGAGTAATGAAATTCCGCACCTAGTGGCTCCTTAGTTGTAATGAAATCTGCCCCTGTGGCTCCTTGTTTGCAGAAAAAGAAACTCCACGTAGCGCTTGCAGTATGGAAAAGTTGTGATAAGCGGTGCAGACGACTTTTACGGTCGAAGAAACGCCGCTATCTCAGGTACGCTATGTAAGAGGAAGATACAAGAGGAAAGAAACATCAGAATACGTTGAAAAAAAACACAGTGAGATTGAAAAAAGTAAAAAAAGAATGACAACTGCCAAAAAAAAATAAGAAGATATCATGACTTAAGGAAAGCCAGTGCCAATCCTGATATAAAATAAAAGTCGTCTGGAGTTAACGACACAATCCAGGTTTCCGAATGGGAGAAACAACGTTTTGACGTCATTATGAGGCCGGACCTTTCGCAACTGTATGGTGACAAAGCAGGCGGAAGAGGGAGAGGGCACCTATGAGATCGTCTTTTGATTCCGCCCATCCGGCAATCCCGGACTGCTATAATTGAAGGCTACTTGAGGCAGGGAGTCTCAGAAAGAGAAAATGTGGCTGAAAACCCCAACTTTCAGGATACTCCACCTCTCCAATAGGATATGTACATCAATGCGTTTTCAATGGGACTGTCGATCTATAGGACTATCTTATCTATACTTCAGATCAGGGTTGATACGGGCACCCTTAAAGAAACCTCAAAACCTAAAAACCTTAGGTTTCTCGAGAAAGGTAGCAGAGAGAAGGAAAAGAACTAGCGGAACCTTCGGTCTATTAGCATGGCCGTGATGTGGCATTCACTTCATCACGTGGAACGAATGCATCGTAAAGTACAAAAAGTGATCAAATGGAGTCAACGAGAATTGATTAGTGTTCCATTTAGAATCGCAGAGACATTGCAATACAAATTTGGCCCACATAACGAATAACAGGAGGGAGCGGGGGTTTGGAAAATGAGAGTGGCTCTTTTGTTGTAAAACTTAAGGTTTTTCCTCTATGTATAAGTCTGTTGCCAATCAATCGACTCCTGAGGAATGGCAGGCTCGATCGATTTCAAACGAATTCCAGAAAGGCTCATTCAATTCAGAAACTTGAACTGGTAGTAGTGCCATATCGTTATTCAGTACTAGGCCTATCTGAGAGGACAATAGCAAGCAAGATGAGACATCGGGCCTTTGTACGTCGCAGTATAGGCCAAACACTGGCTCAAATGCTACTAAGATCGTGAATAGGAAGGAAGTTCGTGGCGCGCTCCAGAAAACGATCCGATACACGCCCAATATCATGTAGCTGCACCTGTATGCGTAAGAGAAGTGGAAAAGCTTGGTCAAAAATAGGCATATATTCTGGGTTACGATACAAATTATCAGAATGTCGAAGCAAAAACAATAGTGTAGGGAAAGTGGGGGGTTGTCTCCACAGCTTTTTCTGACATGTCACTCTACTGCCTACAAGCGGAGGCGGGTGTTAACACGGCTACGAATTCCACCCACGGTCAACGCTGGCTTCGCATGCCGGTACGATTGTCCGAGGACCGCACACCCCTCTGGAAAGCTGAGAAGCCTGATCTCATATAGTCCCCAAGTACGGCTCTCAATACTGTAGAACTTCTTCCGTGGGAACTTCTTCGAAGAGCTTCCACGGAAGAAGTTCTACATGATCACTAAATATAGGCCACATATTGCCTGTGCGGAGCTATATAGTTGAGCTGGACCATGCGGGGCAGCACTCATGCATATTTCCACAGTCTCATTGTCAAGCCTAGGACGCAAACGATTAGGGACATCCAGAGACGATCTCCGGCGTACTAACTCAATCCCTTCTGTCGTGCCAGGTTTCTGTTTTCTCGTATTCTCTCGTTTACGTATCTTTATGGGCCAATAAGAATAACCCACTTCACCTTAAGAAACTCTCTTGGCTCCGCGACTCATCCGGCACGGTCGTGTGTTTTGCACCCTTGGTTGCTTTTGGCGCGCCAGCTGCCTCCCACCTGTATTCTAAAAAGCGGGTGTCCGTATTTGCTTTCGAGCAGATTGTCATGCTTGCTTCACTTTTTCGGGTTTTTCCGTGTTCCACTATGCGGAAGTCTATCCCTTCCCCCTTCCGCACTTCCGGGGCCCCGCTCGACGCGCACTTTTTTGGGAAAACTGAAGAAATTTAAAATGTCAGAACAACTGATTAGGAAATTTCTCGGCGGAACAAGAAGTCAGGAATTGATGGTAGCCATTAGGGATACCGGAGGAGGAAGGGAATCGTACGAGGCAGCACTTTCGAGGGTAGCAGGGTTGTTCTGCACAATCTTCCTCCCCCAACAGCAGGACTTGCCCCTGTCGTGGCGGAGAGTAAGGCCCTGATCCTTGGCAGTCTGCGCCAAAAGCTCAAGAGAGGAAAAGAGACGTAGAGACGCTTCCGCGCAACCCACTAGCACCAGCGGAGGCTTTCAGATGGACCCGGTAGTGGGGTATACCATTCGCTTGAAAACAAATTATCAAGCGAAAAAGCAAATAATAGCCTCTTGTTGTGTCTTGAGCACAACAATACAACAAAAAGAACGGTCAAGAAACTAACGTTGCTGGGCGCAAAGAACACGCAGCAAGCTGTGAGAATACCTGATTAGTGCATCCTCGATACACTACGTGCTATCTAACAACGTGTTAGCAATGCAAGGCAAGATGTGGCTTATAGATTGATTGGTTCACAGGCCTATTAAAAAAACCAAAAAAGGGAAAAGAAGGTCCATGTACTCCGACTAGAAGGCACTTCCCAGCTGGAATCCTCTCGCTAGGAATCCAGAGATATTTCCCCGTCGCCTCCAGTGAAGATAGGGAGAGAAGGACTTTGTTTGCTTTATCCCTTACCAGGACCAGGAGGTCCGCCAACTTACCACTGAACTTTGAATGGAGACCTGGGTGACAGGATAGTGTTAATTAAGGTTATTTACAAATATAGATAGCAAAACTGCAACCTGCATTTCACAAGCAGCTTATGAGCAGGTAAAGTTTGTAATGGTGCAGTAGGGTGGAGGCTTGGTGGTGAGCTGTGAAGCATAAGCGAGGAATCGCATACGTCGAATCGAGTCGTCGAATTGTCGCGTCGAGCCTTACGACTTCGGACCACCACCGACTCGATTCGACGCCATGCGGGATTCCCTCGCATTATCGCTTCACAGACTCACCATCAAGCGTTCACTCTACTTGAGCATACAACTTTTACTTCGTGCTGCATAGGTTGCCTGTGAAAACCGCAGCAGCTTTTGCAGTTTCTGTCTATCTGTATTTGTAAATTGGTCGGAGGTGGCTGTATGGAGCAAGCTCGGCGCGCTCTACCAGCCGCCGGCGCCGTCGTTCGAATCACCGGGTCGGATACCCCGCCCAGGCCAACCAAGCCACTCTTAGCCCTCGGGGACGGTGACTCCTTCCCGGGTACCAGATTCGTCTGGGAGGATAAAACACTGACTTGTACATCGGCTGGCCACCGCAAGTCATTGTATAGGCCACATCGCATTCAATAAGCCACTACGATTCTGAATGGAAGTAGAATGCGTGCCGCATCCCACAAACGGAATTTGCGATCAACGGGAAGACTTTAGTCCTTATTTCTTATTTTGGAGAATAACCTCACAGACGACGTATCTCGTCTACCCAAGTCTCCCTTCAAAGTTCCATGGTAAGTTGGCGGACTTCCCTAGTTAGGCAGCGTTCAGACTTCGCGATGGCGCGCGTCGAAGCGCTGTAATTATCAACCCAGCTCCAATGCTATCATACTTCAGCTTTTCTTTACTGCCTCCCTTCCATATTAACCCTTTTTTCCTTGTTTTACACGTTATTTCAACCTTTCACGCTGTCCGTGCGTTTTCAAATTTGACGCGCGTATAGCCAATAATTACTTGCCAAGTACCGCGACACACAACCAGCACCCAAGAACACTGATTATCGAAGGGCATGGGGGAGGGCCAAGACTAAGACATCTTGAAAAAGAGAAGCCCAAAAAACTCCTTCCACCGCGCCAACCACTTAGCGCAAAACACAAAGAACGTGTGTAAAGGGTTCCTGATTAGTGTCTGACAACAAGAAATGGAAGATCGAAACACAAATTCGCAAATTCGTGCCAATCGGGCGCAACTTGACGTTACACCAAGCATGATGGAACTTCAAACACAATAACATGCTTGAGATTGGGAGCCAAAATCAAACAGAAGAGATCGATCGACCGTGAAAAACGATGACAATAAAACAGCGGAAAAAAATGACTCGGAATCGATATCAAGGAACAAACAGATAGAAGAAAAAGCTGGGGTACGAAAGCATGGGAGCGTGGGTTGCTGCACATCGTCGTGGTTTACCTGGCCATTTCCTTCCATCGAGGCGGCACGATCAATCGCTTGTGAGTCAATTCAATGCGAGATACGACCTCTTTAATTCCATCCTCAAGGAATACGACCAACGCTCTCCATGCTACCCACCATTTTTCTAAATTTTCCCAACTTCCTACCACTTTTTTCATTTTTTTTTCCGAAAAATTGCTGGTTTTCCCCAAAATTATGCTGTCGAGCGAGGGTGGGGGGATGTCGTCAGGATTTCAATATAATTATTCAATTGACGGAAATACTACGGTGTATCAGTTGGTTGTACTAGATCCTTTGCAGTCCTTCCCCCAACAGACGACCCGGAAAACGAGCCCTTTTCCCCCCTTATATAGCGTCGCGCTAAAACAGAGAGAATCACAACATCTAGAAAAAAATTTTCTCAGACCAAATACGACCCCCTCCCTCGCGGTCAGATACGATCCTCCGTCGTGATCATCACAACGATGGCGTACCCTGCCTCCCACACTCTCCCAAAACTTCACTGCCGGCGTGGCGGGGATCAGATCAGCGTCATCGCAAAAGTCCTGCAACGCGCCTTGCACAGCCGTCTGCCAGCCGCGTCGATCGCGCCGTGGATCGCAATGATTCCTGCAACGCTCACCTTCTATAGATCCTAGTCTGATTTCTACAACTGGCAGCTAACTTGTTCCCCCGTGGCTTTATGGCCACATCGTTTTACGCAAACGTGATATGAATGAAGAACAGAAATAGGGACACGCGGGACAAGACGGACGAAGAGGCAAAAAGGGAGGAAGGTTTGCTTTCCTTAAGCTACCTAAACCTTCCTCTCTTTCCTCTCTTCTTCTTCCTTTCTCCTGTCGACGTCTCAAGAGCTACGCTGACTCACTTACTCACTCTCTCTTCACCGCTGCGGACTACTGGCCAGCACTCGAGGCCACGTATCCTGCCACGGAGGGAAACCTTTTGGGAGAAACCACGGATTCCCCTCCATCGCGTATTCACTATGCCTACCTACCGTTTTTCTAGTTATCTCTGCGTTCTTTCCCAACATCCGACTCTTCACCTTAGCTTTTCTAGAATTTCCTCTGACATTTTGCCGTCCTTAGCAGAAAGCGGGACGGAACGCAAGATACACCTCCGCCCCTTATATTCTCCCAACGACGTGAATACCGTGAATAGTCAGTGGGGCCGGCTTCAGCACCCCCGAATCCATTTCCCACCAGTTTTTAAGCGGGTAAGCGAACAACTGGTGGAAAATGACTAATGCGAACGGTATGATAGTCTTGTCGCTTGATCGATTCAACATCTGGTGGAAAATGGAACTAATGCCGTACCGAACCCGCCCCTCCAGACACGCCCCGCCATCCGCTGCGAATAGGACTGTGGAAGCCTTCATCAATTACCAGAAAAAGGCACAGTAATCCAAAGAAAATAGTTTTTGTGGGCTATTCAGTTGGAAAAGTGCGTTCCATGGACCTTTTAGATGGTAAGAAGTCGTATGGGAATGATAGCCTATCAAGTTCAGGTACTCCAGTTGATAAGAAGAGTGCTAGTCACTGATGGCACTTCTTGTTCTCCTCACCTTCACTCCACTCACCACCTTTCGTACGTGCAAATCTATTGATAGCGTAAAAAATTACCAGGAAGGACTGCATAAATGAGCTGAGAGGGCCACGCTATTTCTTAGAACCAACACTTCCCGCTAAGAAAAAAATTCACAGCGAGAAAGAATATTGCGAA
This sequence comes from Cooperia oncophora, assembly GCA_036418165.1. NCBI lineage: Eukaryota > Metazoa > Nematoda > Chromadorea > Rhabditida > Trichostrongylidae > Cooperia > Cooperia oncophora. Next base: position 6,015 of record MU931841.1, on the reverse strand, counting down.
GGGCAGGACGCCAGTGAGTGTTTTAATTTGCCTAAGAATCGTCATCGATTGATTCATTTCGTACCATCTCTAGTCAGAAACAGGCATGTTCTGCCGTTGCGGAGTTTTTCTACGAAATACGACCCCCTAAAGTGTCCTCTTTCGGAGCGACCCCCCCCCTTTCTCCATCGTCCACCCTGCCTACCATCTTTCTACATTTTACGGAGTTTTTCTTCCGAAAACCCTGCCCTTTTCCCCAAAACACAGAAGTTGAGCGGTAAGGTCGCGGGGGTGGATTGGAAATAAGAGACCTCATTTCATATGAATTCCTATTAGAAGAAAAGAAAAAAAGATGCCTTTATGTGCGCACGGCTACCACTCAGGCACTGCTGCAGGTCAGAGAACGGGAAATCTCATGCGTCCTGCTAAGGAAGGGATCGTTCTTGGGCCCATTTGAGATCATTTTCTGTTAAAGGTGACCATAAAATGTTCACAGTAACCCAACAGTTGCCACTGATAAAAGATGAAGATAACATACTGATGGTATGATGGCTATGATATAACAGAGGTATACGCGAAAGGGGTGCTTTGATGGAGGTGGATGAGGCACCCCTTAATGTACTTACAGTTCAGGATAGAAGTACGCTGTAAAGGGAACGTTTTCCACCCACTGAAAGGGAGTTGACCTTTCCCCACCCACTGAGGAAGACTGTTCCGTGTGAAGGTGTAGGAGTTGACATTACTCAGAGAAAGGGGGAGGGTCACTAACAAGAAATCGAGAAATTTATAAGAAGGAATTGATGACTGGAATAAGGGGGTAGGAGGGAAGGGGGGAAGGGAATGTTGCTGGTTTCTCGCTCCTCGGGGAGATGATGTAGTGGCAGGTGGTGCATGGGAGTCAAGTTTCAGATTGACCCCCGACATAGTCAACCAAGGGTCGGCAAATTCGGACCAGAATTCCCTGGGACGATAAGGACACTGACTCGCCTACACTACTATTTATACGGACTAGATTGTTTTCCAGATGCCATTGTGATTCTTGACGGAAACAGAATGCGTGGCACACTCACGAGGCTTGGATCAGCGCCAACAACCCTGACCACTCCATGGAAAAAATGTTCGTGACAAAAAAAAACCAGAGACAGAGGGGTTGAGAGGTCAGGCGCGAAGATGAAGTACAGAAAAAAGGGTCGGCAAACAAAACCAGAAACTATAGAGATCTATTTCAATGTGCTCCCTGGCTTTATATAAGTTAGCCTTGACTACTGAGGACTCTTGAAAGTTCTGGTAACTACCAGGCAACTAAGTGAAAAATAAAACGAAAAATAAAAGAAAATAAAAATAAATCAAATGGAACAGACAGAAATATTACAGATTGGAACAGAGAGTTATTACAGTTTTTCCTCGCCCCCCACTTGTTAACACAATCGCTTCCCGTCGAGAAACGCTCCCAAACCTATAAATTTTGCCCTCTCTGCACCCGCCCACTTGGAAAAACTCTTGGTGACGTTACAATCGTTAGCGGATCGATGACTCGTTTATCTAATGATACGATGTAATATAGGATGGAACGGAGATCTGTTCCACTGTGATCTTGTGTGATAATAGCTCCAGCCTCCTTTTGCTCTCTATACTATCAGACTGAACGGCTTTCCTCTACTTGGCACGATTAGCGGATAACCAACACCACGCTTAGGGTTGCTAATCCTTCTTTGAGATACGCAACGCACTCACAATCCTTTCAGTTTAATATAGGATAGTGTAGTAGCATCGCACATAATATGGCTTATTAGTACAGTATAGTAAAATATTGTGTAGTAAACCACACTATCGCATAAATACGTACAGTACACGAAAATATTACCTTGGAATGAAGGTCCTGCAACATTCCAAGGAATCCCCTAACTCAACACAATGTGCGGATACCCCTACGCAACCACCCGTGAGTTTACCCCTTAGGCTGCATTCTTTCCAGAGCAAACCGTGCTTATCAAGAAAGATATTCGCGATATATTGGATATCTCTTGAGCGGCGCCAGTTTCTGAGTAATGTTCGAAGTAATGTTAGCTCAACCAAACCTAATAGTGACGTATAGTACGAGGCGGAGATGGTAGGCGAGTGGCAGCGCGTGGTGCGGGAGTGGAATCTCGGATCAGTCTCCGCCTGGGTCGAGCAAACCTTCTACTTTCAGTAGACAGTGACTTGGTGCCAGAATTGTCTGGGAAGATAAGATCATTGATTTGTGCATCGGCTGGCCTCAGCAGGTGTTTCCATAGGCCATATCGCATTCAGTGGGGCACTACGATTCTGAGTCTAAGCGGAATTCGGGCCCGAGGAAAGACAGGTTTGATCAGCATCAAGGACTACTCTTGACCGCATTGGAAAAGTTAGCCGGCAATACAATCCGCCTTCCTGAACTTAGCAGGTCCCACCTGACCTTTTCGAGGAGTGCAAATATGGTCGCCCAGCGTGAGATCCTGTTTCTCTCCAAGACTTGTTTTGGAAATCCAAGCTCGATTTTGTTCTCAGGGGTCATAGCTTGAACTAAGGAGGTCTTGGTCCTCTGCGTAGTTTGATTCCACGAGCATGAATATCCGTTTGGTACAGAACGCCTTGGTAAGAAAGACGCCAGTGCCGAAATAACCCCGTTTCCAAAATTACGCTGACACTAGAGCTAACAGTTAGATCCTAAAACTTACATTGATTGGGCAAAATGTCACTTTTCAATTTGACAATCGACGCCTTTCGTGCCGAAACCCTCAGACATGAACGACAGGTTTGCCACGCGAGGTACTTTGACAGGCATTTCGTCCCCGAGGCCCGCGTTGCAGGCTCTGGCGCCAGACACGTTCCCTTCAAAGGTTGTGCGCGCATTCATAAGACCAACTACACTGCGAAGCAAATCATAGTTCCACCCATGAATCTCACAAAATCCTGTCTTACACGACGTTTTCAAAAATGCCCCCATACAAAAAATGTGGTAATTACCAATACCAATTCGCATGCCAACAACAAACTCTAGCTTGAAAAAACAATTTTTTTTTTCGTCAATTTTTTCAAAAATGGTCGTTCTGACAACGCAGCAAAAGTATAGTTCCACCGAACAAATCGAATATTCCAACAACAAATGTACAATAAAATGAATAAATTTTGATCCAGTAATCTATTGGAACTCTATTTCTCCAATTAAGTTGGAAAATACGGTTGCCCATGTTCGATTAGAGATTTTAATAGGCTTTCGGCCGACTGCCCCAATGATTAACTCCCTAAGCTCACGGACCTTGTGGAATTGTGCATTACTCTCATGGATCATACGCACCATGAAGCCCCTCACATCCTCGATTGGGTTTTAGTCGGGGCTACTCGCTGGCCAGGGCAAAAGAGCGGTTTGGTGACAACTGAATCACGCTCGAGTGCTTCAACTGTCATGAACTGGTGCATTATCCTGCATTAAACGGGACTTTTTGCTATTTCACGTTAAAAAGAAGGAGACGTCGCATGACTTTTAGATGACGGAAGAAATCATTTCTTTTTTCATACGGAGCGCAGTTTCAGACGTTCCATTCATGCGATGGCAGCCCAGACCATGAGACCACATCCACTGAAGTTCCGCCCGGAAAAATGAAACTTGTCTTTTCTCAGGTCGTGCCAGCGGAATCGGTTTTTCGTCGGTCGCAGTTGAATTTTTTTCTCATCAGAAACACGCGAGAAAAAAAAACTGAAAAAACAACACAGACAAGCAGTAGGGCACCGCAGCCAAAAGCTAACCTCACTCCATTGGGTTCGGCAACATCTTCGAGCAAAGCCAATTAGGTTTTCGCGATGGTTTTTCGTTAGAAACAGTACGTAACTCATATTCCTCTATGGGTGAACTCGGGAGTTTTTCAAGAGACGCCTAACAGTATCCTCCGAGACATTAACCTGCGAAGATGACTTGATTTCCCGACACGACACTGCAGAGTTGGATGCTTTCCTAAGGATACGGCGGTTATTCCGATCGGGCAGCAAAGGAGGATGTCCAGAGCTCTTCTCAACTCAATATGCTGTAGGTCCCTTGGAAAAAATTGTTGATAGCATGATGAGTGCGGCCCGCATCCCGCGCCATTCGACGATTCACCAGTTTTTGAGTCTTCTTTGCGATAATCTGTCCTTTTTCGAGGTCCATTAATGAAGTTCCACTTGCCATAGCCTAGAAGAGGCAAGAAGTCATAATGATGAGAAGTTTCACCGAACAAAAATGAGATGCAGCCGGAAAATATGCGGTGGAACTATACTTTTGCTGCGTTGTCAGAACGACCATTTTTGAAAAAATTGACGAAAAAAATTGTTTTTTCAAGCTAGAGTTGGTGTTGGCATGCGAATTGGTATTGGTAATTACCACATTTTCTGTATGGGGGCATTTTTGAAAACGTCGTGTAAGACGGGATTTTGTGAGATTCATGGGTGGAACTATGATTATGCTTCGCAGTGCACTACGGCAGACGAATTTCTAGCCAATTGCATCTCGGACTATAAGTTTCTATGGAAATGTAAGAACTGCTTGGTTTGGGAGGGGCATTCTTCCGCCTTTTCGTTAGTTCCTTTTGCTAGTTTTGTATTAGTTAAGTTAGTCCTTTTGCATTTTGTGTTAGTTAACAGATTACAAATTGGTGAGACGTGTAAGCTCCTATGAAGCTGTGAATTGGTAGAACTGAGCTGCTTTGATTTCAGGACTTTACGGACTTCACTAGGTGGCCTGAACTAGCTCGTTAAGCACAATTAGGTGCCCCCACCAAGCCGATTTGCGCACAAATTTCCATAGAAACGTGGTCTAATTTCCAAAAATATAACCGTAAAAAGTAATTATAGCCCATGATTCCTATTTAATAAGGGATTCAGTAAAGCGAAGCGCTTAATTTAGCAGCTACTTCTACGGTAGCTTGCGCTCTCAGCGAGAAGTATTGCTGACGGGCGGAAAGCGTTGACGGAGGCAAGTAACCTAAGTAAACAAAGACAATCCCCGCCGAAACATCAAATGCAACAAACGAGAGGCAAATTCCTGCACTTCAGTAGTTTGGCAAAGGCGCAGATTTTAGTAGAATCGATAGAGCAAGACTTCTACAGTAACCTGAAGAAAACTTAGAGTCTTATAGATAACCTGAGGGAAGCAATTTCCCTCATAGTAGTTGAAAAAACGCAATTTCAGAGTGGTTTGTTAGTAATAACGCCATTGGAGTACAGCGAGCGCTGCAGATGATGCCCCTGAACTTAAGACCATTGATCTCTGGTTCTTGTCCCCACATAGACAGCAGCCGCAAGTTCGATAAGATCGATGGCCGTGGCCGAAGAGCGATTGAACATTTTATCTATGACTTTTGTACAGTTTCAAGATATAAAAACCACACAAAAAACGTTGACAATCAATGGGATGAGTTAGTTTAAGAGGGCGGAGGAGGAATCTATCGGAGCAGAAACGGCTTGACGTGGGAGAGAGCACAGCGACTGCTGTTGTAGACCTGATATTATTGATCACAGCGCCACCTTTCGCTAAGGGTCGTCGTCGAGCGCCGACTGAGGGAAAGGCCACGGTCTGCTCGGGCAGATACAGTGCTTATATTACCCACTTGGGACGAGTACTCTTCATTGGGATTTGAGAACGAGTGACCCGATCTACGGGCTCATCGGTTCCAATCCGAGTTTCACCTAGTACCTTAGGTGCGGTCCTACTCCTGGAGCCAGAATAGCTTTATGGCCTTCTTCACATATGAAGGGGAATTTGCTAATATTCTCAGAACGTCGGACATAGGCATTACTATCGAATGTCTCTAGGCAACAGGGCAGTAACACCAAGATTTCCTGCTGTCTGCGTGATCTACTGGACTCTAGTATCTCGCAGTCGTGCGGTAGGGCCAACAATGAGGGGCGGGATTAGTAGGGCACGCCCTACGGTGACGATCCCCAGCGTAGAGGGTAGTATTTGTTTTTTTTTGGGTAAAGGGTCTCATCCTTCTGAGAAGAAGTTTTCGGTTTTCTCCTTCCCCTTTTTTCCCTTTTAAA
>MU931840.1:0-14550 GCA_036418165.1 Cooperia oncophora | reverse complement strand
GGGGGGAGAATTGACACGCTATTAGTTCACGTTAACTAGCAAGACGAGACCTGTAAACTCTCGCGGATCATCGTAGTGGCAGAGTGAGTCATATCAGTAGAAGGATTTCGCCGTAAGTATTTCTTACAAAGTGGCCTGTTCTGTTTGGCGATTTGGTGCTCCACCAAGCCAAAGTGCTCCACGACTTCCCTCCATCCGGGTTCATTCCCCTGGGATTTAACCTGCGAGTGAGGGTGAACCTAGAATGTTGCGCGGAGCGATTTTTGCATTTTTGCGCGAAGTGCCATCTGCTTCAGTCACTCCTTACCGTACACCCCATCGGATGCCCCGCCTCAGTTCACCACGCCATCTTTTGTACCGTACACACAATTTGCACATACTGGTTTGCAAATCAAATGATTCTACAAGCTATATCCATGGGGTAAGAACACAAAAAATCAGATTCGCACTTCGAGAATCACTGCACCTGTAGGGGGCAGCATGGCGCTTATACCAGTCTTTGACCTCTTTTTCTGGGCTTTTTTACAGGGTAATTCTTTTACGATTGTGATCTCATGTAAGAAAGAGGGAAGGGAATCAGAGAGCGACTCGGTTGATCTTGTCGGGTGTCTATTCAAAAGCCGATGCACAATTTCCATTTCAGTTGACTCACTTCCCTGATCTGACCTTCTTGGACGATGGTGCTAAGTGCAATGCTACGAAACATTTCCCCGAATGGATCGGTATCGCAAAGCAGTCCAATACTTGGCAACTACTTGGGGTAAGTTAGATTGTATATAGTCAGAGTTTAGATCGCCTCAGCTGTGTTAGTACTTTTCAAAAGTGTTTGGACTCCACACAACTGGAACCATTTTCAGGGACTGGTTATAGCAATAATCGCTCTTGCTCTTCAGTCTGTAGTTATCTATAGGCAACGGCATCATCGGCGACGACAAGGATTGCCAGAAGCATCAACGGTAATTTTTTTCCACATTTTCAGAAAATACGGGGGGAAATATGTGCCTACTTGGCGCTAGTCTTGGCGAGGTTTGAAGTTTTCCATAACATTTTCATTGATGTGGATTGTAGGGTCGTGTATTCCCTTCATTCGAAATCGACGACTTCGATCGAAGTATGCTAGATCTGTTGAAGTTCATAGTCGACTTTGGATTTTACAAGTTCGGTTTTGAGGTGGGTTTTTGTATTAATATAAGAGTACATTGAACTTTTCTATGAGTTACTCCACCATAAGTCAAGAGGCGTGGCCTAGTCTCAGTGTGGGTGCAGTCTTCTTTTTTATTTTGGACTGGCTCGTAAGATTGGGTCAGTTACCAAAATTTCAAAGAGCTTAATATTAGGTTGGCTAATAAGTAATGGCCGTTTTTTCAATTGAAAAATTTGTTCGAAAAGTGAAAAGTTTTGCAAGCAAGCTTAATATCGTTTAATAGCAAACTTCTCGTAGTATTAGAATATCAAATTCAAATTCAATTAATTCAACTATTAGCATGAAATTTCAGGTGGAACAGACGTGAGCCTGCCCAATATTGGCAAGGTGAAGGTTGCCAACTTTGAAATTCTTGAAATTAGTTCCAAAGCGTCCTATTGAGATTCCCTTGCTGAGACTTCTACCTCAACCTTTTCCGAATGTATGGAGCAGCTTAAGCGATTTTAGCACTTCGAGTAGACGTAAATAGAGGCAGTTGTCGAAGATGCTAATTTTCGCCGACTTCACTTCCAACTTCAACGACTAAAAAATTCACAAAAACTATATCCTCAACCAAAGCTTTTTTGATATTCTTATACTACGAGAAGTTTCCTATCAGATGATATATTGAAAAAAACCGCCATTACTTATTAGCCAACCTAATATTTTTCTGCTTTTGGTCAGGCTAAATCGCAAGACTGCGTTCATACTTCGCGACTAATGGAAGCGATTGACTACGAACGCTACTAATCAATGCCTATTAGACTTCATAAAAAGGCACCACGTGCAGTGCTCTTGGCAACTGGAGCCATATATGGGACCTTCGCAGTTGTTCAGCCCGGTAGCGCGCGATGCGAAGAGCTCGTATCAAGCGACAATTCGCAAAGTGTGAACGCACTTTTAACCTTGTTGACTCGGCTAACTCCTGGATAAGACTCTGTGCCGTGCCGCATCCCTTTCTGTGACAGCGCTGATCAAATTGCAGTTGTAGTCACTATCGGTGCGCAATGTGGAGGCAGTTCCTCCGTACGTACGTTTTGGCGCGACGCCAGCTCGTCGTCACCAGTCGTTGCCCCTATAGAGTGGGCAGCCGTTGATGGAAATAGGCTGGCGCCGCGCCAAAACGGGCCACCACCGCTGACGCTTCGATAAGCACTGTATTTGCTCTTATAACATTTTCATTAGATGATTTTTTTCAGATTTGCATAATAGTAATGGCCATAAATGCATGGGTAAGAATGGACATGTTGGGTGCTGCAATGTGCATTTGGATAGGAATATTCGCGTTGAGCGGGAGGTAATTTTAATTTTAAAACTTTTCGTTAAAAAAATCTCAGGCTGAGTATTTCGATATTCATAGATCTCTTTGTCGGGGACTTTGGTATATCTTCGTCATCTATATGGGAATTTTGTTTCCCTTGCAATACATTATATACGTTGGATTACCGGAGGACACCTGCGTGGGTAGGTAGTTCACTGGAAACTTTTATGTAATCTTTCACTTCGGATACAGGCGCGTGTCGGGTGAGAGGGGGGCAGAGCTGAGTTGGCACAGCTCCAGTCCGTTCTCCTTCAGTTGTTGAGGAGGGGAAAGCGACAACAATTGGTGGAAAACGTGCTGTGCCGTGCTGAGCCCAGTCCCATGACACTCCCGCGCATGCAGCAGGAAAGCTATATGTTAGTAGTATTGTTCACCTTATCTTGAATCTTTCCAGCTTACCCATGGGATCATCTCTTTGGTGAACCAAGTACCATGACGAAAAACGTGAATTTCGACATCTGGTTCGGTCTATCCAACTATGCTATCAACTGGCCAGCAGGAAATCTTATCGCTGACTTCGTTCTGCTCTTAGTTGCTTCCTTCCAAGTGAGCTTTTTCTACACAAAATCCGCGTCCCTTTACAATTCCATGCTGAGGTCGTGGCGCGCTGAAAGAATTGAGCAGCGCCAAGAAACCACTTTTGAGAATTAGCCCGTTTCTCAGTTTATCTAAATTTTCCGGTCTTGATCGAAGAACTTCTTTTAGCTTTCCGTATTCCGTCGCGAAGGCACTGACAATGACAGTATCTTTACCAATGACGACTACGATCTGAAGCCCAACAACCCACGTTATGACTTCATCGCTACTCAAAGGTGATCAATAGCTTCAAATTTCCTAGGAGAGTGTTGATAGGCTTTATTTATGGAAATTTTGTTTAAGGAGTTTTGTCGATTTCATCAAAATTGGCGTATTCCACTATGGTCATTGGATAACGTTGATAATGGTACTGATCGCTGGTATCGGTGGAACATCTCTATTTGCACTGGGTAAGGTTTTCTTCCATGTGACAATAGGTTCAGGTCTGATGATAAATTGCACCATTACTTCTCGCGCGAGTAAATGGCAGCTGAATTATTCCACACCCTCTCCCCCCCCGCCCACCTTCCCCCGTGAGCCAATTGCCCTTTCACTGATGACTTAATGATAAACATTGACAGGCACACGTCTTGCTGAATGTGTGGTAGGAGCCAGCGTACACATCCGTCACTTGTTTTTACAAGTGACGGATGTGTACGCTGGCTGGTGGTGTCAGTTCGACCCTTTTCCTTCAAACTCCTGCCTTTGGTATAACCCCCACTACACTTTTCCATCCTACCTGTCGTCTTGAATATTTGAACGTTTCCAACTTCAGTAAATTGGAAAGGTCGCCTTAGGGGTTGGGATGGCCAGGGCATGTTTTCAGCATACATAACCTATGCTTGGTCCCGCCTACTGGAGGTGTGGCATGGTCAGAGCATTATGACCCATGCTAGGTCCCGCCCACAATCGCCGGATCACACATCGAAAGTGGGCGGTGTCGTTGATAAAACGGAGCCGAGGAAGTAGCTTGCGATCCGACTGGCAAAGTATAAAAAATTGGTCAACTGCAGTCAATCCTGAACCAGCTAAACATTCCTATGTATAGGATACATCATGATCACGTTTTGGATACTGTGGCAAGGAAACAATCTCTATGTGATGAATCCTCTTACAAATAACTTCAAAAGCACGTTGGCTAAATGGAAGACCTTGATCTCATACACAGTTTTCACAATGTTCTGTAAAGTGGCATTGCAAGTAAGTGCGGATTAAAATTGAGTTCATTCCTGGGTCTCTTATTTTACTGACCGTATTCATTATTAAGTTGGTTGGATGCGTGTTTCTGGAATGGTTCTATGATAGTAGTGGTATTCATGAATCGATGAGGTGTACAGTTCGGCAGTTGTTCAGGTAGGAATTGTGCAGTATCAAGGAGAACACATGGAACAAGCTTGAAAATTTGCATTGTAGAGTGCTTCTTTAGCGATGAGCCAACAAAACGACAAGTAGTACCGAGACCCGATTAAAACAATAGTCCGGCACAGTTCCGCGCAGGAGGGAGGGGGGTAATTTCACTGTTTCTCATTGTCGTGTTCATTGCTTTGCAGGAGTTTACCGGTAGTTTTTAAAGTTTTTACTGGTATCACACAATGACTTCACATGGTTCACAACTCTACTTGATGGCTCGACACGACAGTGGCAAGCAGCGGAAGTACAAAATGCCCCCTCCCATGCCGAACTGCGCCCAACGTTAGCGCAACGCTTACCATTTGGGGGATAGCCATTTAACATAATGAGACACTTCACGTTTCGCACTATTGACTTTGTGAAGCCCTCAAAGGTGTTCCACGAGTATTCAAGTGAATTGTTCTTGCGAAATAGTCCATTTATGGTGGTGAAGTTCTTGCCACTCCAAGACTTCCTATGGGTGTTCGGTGGCATTGAGGTGCAGCATTTCACACTATCACTCTATTACTTTTATGTCACTCTAGTTGATTCTATCGGGATTTTTGCTCTTGGGTGTCGAAACAAGGTTTCGAGGTATTTTGATATATATTTGAAGTATTATGCATGGCCTATTCGGTCTGGTGAGGGCATTTCTCTGGTTCTCCCGTTGATCACTTACCAATAGCTTTTGCAGAGACCTGTGAATTCTTGTAAAGCTATGCAGTAGCATGAGTTTTGTTTCCACATGACAACAGTCTACAAATTTTGCCATGGTGGACCTTATAATTAAATAAGAACTAGCAGAGGAACCAGAGTGCGAAATGCCCTCCCCCAAACCAAGCAGCTTTTCACTCATTGGTCAAAAACTAGTTTCTTTAATATGCATATGTGAATGCTGAATTTTGATGCCTAGAGAACATCGGACATTATCCATGAAGATAGCTGATTTTCTAGCTTGTTCCAAGTTTTCTTCTCGGCCACATAGGTCATTTTGCTTGCCTGCATATGAAAGAATGTGAACTACCTTACTGCATAGGACGTTTCTGTTATAGCATTGTCTGTGTGAACTCAGTTGTACAAGCTCGAAAACTGGTTGGCGCCGATCCGCTGTTCAGTGGTGGTAAGTCTATGCCTTACTGCTCAGACCTATATCCTGAAAATCACATTTTCTTTATATTGCAGAAACTGATTTGGATCGTCAGTGCTCGGTGATCCCGCAAGAAGCTCAAATAGGTTTCGATGCGATCGCTTTGGGATTCCTCATATTTCAACTTCGCGTCTTTCATTCCTGGTTCTTCCAGCATTGTATGGTAGAGTATCGATCGGAGATTATCCTTGCAAACCGGTAAGTACTGGAGTTTAGACGTTCTGCTGTGTTCACTATTTTCTCTATGCTGTAGCGTATTTTCTATACTTTTTCTGTACTGAAGCTTTTGCGGGTATTGATTAGAAATTGTGTTCTTGAAGATACGGTACTAGCGATACTACCATGTGAGTTGCGGGTTTTCTACTCTCAATCACCTCTACTTGCTTACCCTGTTCTACTGAGATGGTCGATTGAGTGTGGGGAGGGGGTGTGCAGAAGGGTGGGGGCGGTTATTATAGCAAAGAGATAGAGCGTTCATTGAGGTGAGGGCCCCCTCTTGATTTCAAAAGCACATAGAAGATTAACTGTACACTCACCTCCGAGGACGGTTCTTTCCATGTGCAAATGAAAAGACCGTCCTCGAAGCTGCGTATAAAGTAAATGGATCCGCAGCTGCAGTAGAGGTCACCTCCTCCGCTCGAAGTTACATGGCTAGAGCTAAAGGGTAGTGGTGGCCGAGTGCCGTTTCCATAGTCCTCTCGCGCTATCCTCAGTGCAGTACTTGCATATCCCAAGTTCCCGCAGCGACACTCACTAATCCGTAGAGGATGAGCAGAAGTGAGAGGAAGCAGACAAGTAGCTCGTTCGATCATGGTTAGGCGTGTGGCTGGCTGTACGGCAACGCGTGTGGAGTCCGCAGACTTCATTCGGTTATCACTGCGCTCCAGCCCCGTTCCACTGCAATGTTGAGCGGAGAAAGTGGGACGCTACTGCAGCTGCGGACCCATTCACTAAAAGGCAAGAACCAGGATCGTGTGTGTGAAAGCCAAGTCTTTGAGCAGTTGAAGTTCGAGGAAATTGGACTTTGAACATGAATTTATAGGTGGAAAGTGGTTTAGGGAGCAAGAATGAGAATTGGGCGAAGTTCTCGAAAACGCCTCAATTAAGGCTCTTTTTATGTTATAAGCGATCGGTTTGGATTGTACCGTATGCGAGACGGTGCAGCATCGTGATGTGTGCAACGGTGGTGTAAGTACGACCCCCCCCCCCTTTCAAGGAAGGGTCTTGGTGCGGCCCATCCCCTTCCCCAGTAGCTAGCAACCAATTTCCCACATTTCCAGTTTTTCACCCAGAGATTTTCCATCGAGCGGAGCCAGTGTGAAACTGCAAAATTTCTCAAAATTCCCCCAACTTCCTGACACTTTTTTCCGGAAATTCCCGAAAATTTACTTAGTTTTTCCCCAAAAATTGTGCTGTCGAGAGGGGGGAGGGGTAAATATATGGTACACATGAAACAGAAGAAAACCACGCGACAAGTCAACAACCGGAAAAACTTTTTTCCCAACGCGGCAAATTTCTCTCAAAGCCACATATAGCTTTCTCCCGCCCTTTCTCCCAGCAACGACCAAATACGACCTCCCTTCCTGGCCAAGAAGTACGACCCCCTATGTGTTTCACACAACGATGTGGTTCAGCCAACGATGGGCTGACCTGCTGCAAGATACAGGCTAGACGGCCCATCAAGGCAAACCGCGGCAACTCTTACCTTGGAGTGGGGCTGCCGGGCTTGTGCGCCGTCGTTACTCATTGTCTAGTCGCGTAAAAGGAGAGATTTTGCGGTTGCGAAGCAGACTATCTTGTTTGGGGAAAAGGCAGTGTCAGTTGGGGCGGTTTAGGTGTGCCCGTTCCATATCTTTTCACCCCGCCCCGACTGATTGCGACGAGATCAGCTGTAATCGTCACCCGAGCGGGCCTTTGTTAACATAGTAATGGACTTACATCAATCCTGCTCTTTGCTACTGGAGTTTTCCTCCAGCTTTCATAATTGTCACGGCTTTGTTATGAGTCCCTTTCTCCTTGGTTATAGAGGTAACGGTTTTGGAGTGATGTTCTTCAATTATTTCAGAGGAGCAGTGCTGAAGAATCAGTTAATTGAGAAAGAGATGAAGGAGCAGAATGATCAGCAAAAAGCGAAATTTCGATGAGATTCGCAAAAGAACACAGGCGATTCGTGACAGGTGGGGCTTCTGAGACTACTTCATTCAGTTTTCATAATGTCAACATATTGATGTCTTGTTTTCAGGTACAATAAACAACTGGAGAAGGGTGAAATAATATTTTGCAACACAAACGTAGCTCATTGGTACCGGTCGAAACCTTATTTTGTCTCTGAGAATTTTTTTCTCAAATCTTCCACTTTTTCGGGTCTTTTAACGGGTTTCCTTTTAACTTGGTTTTTTCATCTCTAGTCGTGCAAGGTAGTGTTCGATGCTGTTTTGGGCGCAGCGTCGGCGATGGGGGGGGGGGATTTCGTATACTATTGCTTCAGTGAGTGCCGTTTACAGGTTCATTGTGAAACCTGTTTGGACTCTGTTGATGAGCTGAGGCAAGTCGCGCATGCAATCATGGCTAAAACGTGCTTGAAAAACACATGGTCTCTTTAATTTATGAGAAGAGGGCGTCTAGATGGGTCGACACGTTGGCAAAAAGTGCAAAATGCCTTCCGTCGCCGCAACTGCCGCCGTGTTCTTTGAACTCTACAGGGGGGGCCAAAAAAAGGTCAGGTTTCGGCCGAGCCCACAATATCAACGAAGTTTCGCAGCCAGACAGGGGGAAAGTGGTATTGAGTACCATATACGGAGATACCAAGCTCTATCCTCTATAAAGCTGGAGCCACGTGCGCAGATCGCCCTGCTGTACGCCAAATATGAAGTCATCTCCAGTCGCGGCCTGACTGGAGAACACCTTTGGAATTCACGTCGCCTCCAAACAGCTGCGAAACTTCTTGAATGAAGTCATCCACAGATAGCTACCTGGAGGTCAGTACTCTTGATCTGCAAGACCTCCCACATCGACAGCTACGGCAACGTCGGCTACGGTCTAGGACATCATCTTCACCGTATTCGCCGAGGCGCGAGTTGATGGTATGGACCGGGGTACCTGGAAAGGGGAAGACCGATATTTTCTTTGTAGACCCCGACTGAAGGTGAGCGCTGGCGGTTACATCAAGTAACTCGAGAAGAATATCCTCCCTACATGTGGTCGCCCGTACCTTCTTGGAGACCTTGTGCTGCTACAGGTTTGGGTGCCACCACATGGAATCAAAGGGTTTTGGAAAAACTCCGCCTTATTTCGAATAGGAAGGCGTTTTCGTACCTGAATGAAGATGTAATATTGAAGTATTGTCCCTGTCTGATTCACTCAGTTACCTAGTCGGGTGGAGTTCAAGAGGGTGGTCTACGGTGGCGGAGAAATCAACGATCTCGCTCAACTCCGGTACCCACTCACTTTCGCGCGGCCGAATCTCTCGATGGCGCTCCTCCAGAAGGCTGTGGCGGAGTATCATTATAGTATTTAATGTGCTCTTTAATATGGTAGTAAAATGTCCGATAAAAATTTAATAAAGTGTAACTTATAGCGCCTTGAAAGTCATGGAGGCAAAATGACTTTTTTTTGCCCCCCCCCCCCCTGTATACTTCTCTCAGTGTGTCCTGGTTGATCGGATGTTTTCCTTTCTAAAAGCACTCTGCGCGATCGCAGTTTGTATTCTTGAGATTTGAAAGCAGTAATGTTGGGACTAACTGGCTTATTAGTGAAAAAAAATAACAGAGAAAGGTCTGTCTCCAATAAAGACCCCTTTTGCGGTCAACTACGATCACCAGCCGGGCATAATGTGGTTCAGTTGCAAGTCATGGGCCGGCACGTGCCGCATGAGTTTAGGCGGTAATCTGCGGCCCACTTTTTGCGCGCTTTTGAGACGAGAAAATTTCCCTCTCGAAGGCTGCGAAAACAAGTTCCCAATTCAACGCTGTATTTATCTTATGCTAATTAAGAGTGTTCCTTTGCAAGCGCATAGGCGGCTGGGCGGAGTGTGCCTTTGAAGCGATAGCCGGCTGGGCGGAGACACACAGCCGTTGCAGCTCATTACCACCCTCCTTCCATCTCACTGGAAAAGGAGCGATGTTTTAATGAGGTGGGCACTATGTCTGAGGGCTAGGGTTTCTCTCTACCAATTCGACTATCGTAGAATGTGGCCTTTGAATACTAAGAATGGGGGGTGGTTGCGGTGGCTATTACTCTCTCTTGAGACTTGTGGAGAAAGATGCTCGGAACGGTCTGCTCCCATTCCAGGCAGGGAAGGGTACACCCTGCTCCTGTACTTTCACTTAGTTTTCCTTTCGTGACATAGTGGTTCCACTGAATTCTTCGCACTTCACTCTACTAAGCAACCGCTGTTTGAGTCCGCAGTGACATGAGTGCCATTCGAAGGCAGTGGGCACGATGGCTGGGGGCAGGCGGTTGTTGCAAGCGTCATAGGTGGAAGGGCTGAGTGGATTATGGCTAAACGTCCTCCCACGCCCTCCCACCAATGACGCGAGCAACAACTGTTCGACTTCAGCAATCGCGCCCCCCTGCCTCTAATTACAGTGTAGTTCGCTGCGAACTGTTGGGCGTGTCAGGCGGGATGAGTTTGGCGCGGTGCCGAACCCTCCTCGACCAGTTGTTCAAGCGAGAAAATGATATGACTGTATCATATCGTTCGTTTACTGTTTTTACCAATTTTTGTGCGCGTGCGCGCTTCAGCAAGAAGGCAGCGAACGGCTTCGACGGCGTGACACACTCATAATCCCTGACACGCCCAACCAATCGTAGCGAACTAGAGTGTAGTACCATAATGTGTCTTATGTACCCATTGCGATTCAGGTAAGACTTGCGCTTTTTGAGGTGGTGTTTGTTAACGATTTGATAGCAGAAGTGCATAGTAATTCATGTGTCAGTTGACCACGGTGAAGACCACGAAGAAGATGAGGAAGAGTTTTTCCGCTACTACGCGATGACGCCACCCGGTTCGATGTCCTCTGTTTGCATCTCCGAGCTTCCAGCTATTTTTGTGGCATCAGCGTTCATCCCCCGCACACATTGTTTACTTTATTTCCACTTCTTCTATCTATCCTCCTTTTCCTACCGATTTGGTTTCGCAATAATGAAAAATGTAATTGCATGTCACGTCTGCTTATGATACTGCGTTGGCAAAAAGTAATACAATTGTCATACCTTACGGTATGTATTATAGAAGCGCTCTTGGGAATCGCGCCACCAAAAGCGCAGGAATTTCTCCCCGACTGCTGTTATCATTAATCCAAAGAGGACAGGGACGTTGAAGTTCCCCAGCGAGGAAGGGTCTCGTATTTGCTCGCTGAGGAGAGCAGCGGCGTCATAATGCTGTTTCGGTTGTTTACTTTTCTCGGTTGTGTTACATACCACCACTCCTTTGGTGGGTATGTATACCGCAAAGAAGAGGGTGGAAGACGAAAAGAGGAAGGGAATTTGTAAAAGTGGTAGGAAGTCGGCTTAAATTTCAGGGAAATGGTGGTATGTGTTCGTTCGCCGCGGACCACCTGGCACAAAAGCCCATGGTCGACTGTAGCCGGCAGCATTGTACTTCGGGATTCCTAGTGGGGGGGGAGGTCACATCTTGATTTTGGCTTGCAATTCAACATTCACAGGAGGCCCAGGAAGGATCAAAGTTTCTGACATTGGCTTCTACAAGAGTAGAACCCTGTATAACTTTGAAGTGCGATTGGGAGAAGATGGCGGTGCATCCTCTGTTGCATTCTGTCGCATTTCCTACCTACACAGCTATTTCCCGAGTTTTATGAAACGCATAAATCCCTTGATGGATAGCCTAGTCCACAAAAACATTACCCCTTCACGTGCTCGTATAAGTTTCAGCTGATTTTGGTTTGCTACCAACATTCTACTATATGTTTCAGGACTAACAAGCACGAATAACTCGGTTTTTATGGCTCTTGTTCATTCCTAGGAAATCTAATATCTTCGACTTTTCAGCAAAAAGAGCTGGCGACTACTATATGTTCGACTATGATCCGAGCACGGATGAGTTGGTCAAACCAGTGGAGAGTTTCGTGCCAGAAGTGACACCTGGAGCGACGAACTTTGATAAACTTGATCCGGGACAGGTACTTTCCTTTTTTCCTACGATAAACTCACTCTGTTCAATGTGGAGCATAACTGGCGCTTTCCTTGGCTTGTGTGTTGTTTGTAGTGGTATAAGTTCAATGTGAATACGTTTTCCCTTGAATTTTGCACCTCTTATTTTTCCCTATGGTTCGGCTACAGTCATTAATAGGCACCGTTACAGTTGCCTTTTCAACTCTCAGCTCGTCGAATCAAACTTGATTACTTGTAACGAAGGTGCAGAAAGGGGCCTAGTAAACAGAAAAACCCCCGGTAAGTGGGGCATCGCAGTGTATTGTAGGTCACCGCTCATCGCTAATTGAGGTGAATATTCTCAAAGGAGAACCACTTGAAAAAAGCTTTCGGCGTAATCAGTGCCTACGTGGAGCGCGCCACGTATTCCAGTTTTGTTCAGAATAACAATGGGATTTTAAACGCGATTCGGTCCATACAATGACTTGCGGGGGCAGCGTTCCCTCAGGCTCAGCCATATGTGCCAAAATAGACACATTGCCAAAACTATGAACCTACAGTACTGTTCGCTGCAGACGCTGGGGCGTTTCAAGGGGTTCGGCGCGGCACCGGCCTGTTCCCCAGGAACTGTGAAAGTTGACCAGCGACAGCGCTGAGCCAGTTCTAGTCCGGAAAAGACGAGATAATGGAAGGGCTTTGGGATTTTTGAGTAAAAATAAGTAGTGGAAATATTTATAGTTCCCGGTTTCGCACATAAATCCGGTCAAGTTTTTCTGAGAAAGAGTTCGAAGTGACGAGGACAGGAGATAGGATCAGGGCGTGGTACGTTGGCGAACTCCTAATACGGTGGTCGTATTTTGCGTCCTCGATCCCAAGAGTTGGCGGATAGTGTGGTGCGTATCTCCTGGAAAAAACGGAGTAAAGTTGTCGGAAAGTTGGCCGTTGGTGCTGAACATGGGAGGAAAAGATTGTCTTGGGGGTACGCATTAAGTGGCAGTTGTTTTTCTCGAAGTCATGGAGTAGCTTGTGTCCACTTCTCGCGCTCTTACCCATCGTATCGCTCTCAGATGGCTCTCAGAGAAATTTACCGTAAGCAGTACCATTATGTTGTTCCTTGGTATTTTTTCGGGTTTGGTACATTTCAGAACTGAGGATTAGATTTCAGTTGGCATATGCTGCAACAGACAATCAACCCTGGATCTAGCCAAGGCACTGCAGCAAGTGCAGGAAGCAGAGAAAATCAAGGATAGCGAGGAGCGAATGATTGAAGCGATGCAGACGGATCAGAAGGCTCGACAATCTCGTCCGTCGGTGTGTCCGTGAAAATCGCTTATCTTCCATTTGTGCCATCAAACCTAATACTCTTGTTGTCGGCTCTAATAGTAAAAGTGAAAATGTTACGGGATCTGTCCGGGATTTTGTTAAACTCAATTTCTCCATTTTTTGTGAACCATTTTGAATTGGTCCCTGGGTACATATTCTTTGGGTGGGTTGACGACTACTACTTTTACTATTACTCCTATGTCTCATTCCTTTTTTCTTCAGAGTCCACCGATGCAAACAGCTCTCGAGCCTACGCCGAAACCGTCGGATAAGGGAGAAAAAGGTTTTCAAGCTTTTATGGTTCCTTCTTTGATCATATTTACTATTTCATATGAAAGCGTAGAAATAGTTTGAAAAACAATTCAAAACAACTTAACAGTGAGGTGCGAAGCCATGGGGAATCAACACATTCGCGTCAGCTCACCTTCGAAGTGTATTCACGTTTGTCGTGTGGGTGAGCCGGCCTGCTATGGTGGCCTTTCCTTTCTGACGATCAGCAAGAATTGGAGATCAGTCGCGTGTAGTGATAGGAGGGTACAGGAGATATTCCTGACTGCTCGTACGACGAGCGTGGTATGTGCCTCGCCTTTCAGAGATCTGTTGGAACTATTCTTTGGAACTATTCTCCCTTTACGCGACTCTTGGAAATGCTGCCAATCGTTCAAGCTTTTTCCGAGTGAAGCTTGTCCCTGGCGTTACTGGAACCCTTGAACACGAACGTCATCTCCACTCGGCTCAGAACCGCCTGCGCCAGAAGAATCGCGAAACATTAAAGTTGTTGAGAAGCCGTCTCCCTCCCCCCCCCCCCTCAGGGGTACTTTTACTTCCGAATCAAAATTAACAGTGGCTTGCCGAAAAACGCTTGGTGCCACAGGCGCTGCCGCCGGAATTACCTGTGACGTTGACGCTCGTGATACGGGTACCAGCGCGACGGCTAGTTCTAGCGCCAGCACCACCCTACAAAGCAAAGATTTGACTAAATCCACCTCTGAAGAGCATCTTGGTCAAAATCTGGCCCGAATTCTGGAGAAAGGGTCAATAAAAGGGTAAGACGTGCGATGCGTCGTATGTCCCTACCTATAGTTAGTTAAAATGCTGCTAGTTTCATGGGGGAAGTGGGGGGGGGGGTGGGAATAGCAGAACTCTATGGAATGGTGTAGCAGACTGGACACTTGCCGGCGCTCTGCTGGTAATTAGAATTCAGAAGTCCAAGTTACACCCATCCATCGGCACAGTTCGGGCTGGGTGGGGGGGGGCTGAAGAGACACCTTGCACTTTTGCTAGTTTTCATCAAGGTGTCCAGCCATCAAAATGAGATTTGTGAAGTTTTATTGGGCCACAAAAAGGGACGATGAACGCGTTGATGGGAAGTAGCACAAAGCTCCCTCCCCCTAGCCGAGATGCGCCCTTTTGCCTTCTGTGCCTCCTCGTCGAGTGGGAAAACGGGAAAGTAAATAAATGAACATTTAGATGATCTGGTCTAAAGGGCTTTGCTGCGGA
>MU931839.1:0-12097 GCA_036418165.1 Cooperia oncophora | reverse complement strand
GGGATTTTCGATCAGGATTTATAGGAGGAAGTGGCTCGAGCTGGAACTGGAAATGGTTTCTAAGGAACTGGACAGTAAGGGAACAGAGAGTGTGTTGGGGCAGTAGATTATCTCGGGAAAGATGCACGACTTAACTACCTTAAAGAGTTGAAGGGATATTTTGGGATAATTAATGGAAATGGCAGACCTCGTGACCTATCACGACCACAGGTGACATAGAGAAGTGCATTTATTCAAGAAACCATTAGACACCCCCCACGAGTTATGTAGGCTCAAATGCGGCTATATCTCGCGCAAGCTGCAATGTAGAAACTTCTGGAACATTCCCATACAACCACCTAGCACTCATTCTGAGGTGTTGGTTTCAACAGAGCGCAAACGTGATTCGAAATAAAGGCATGGGGAGGGGATTTCCGAAAGGCTGAGGAAAACTGAAAGAGCTAAGGGCAGAACTTCCGAAGAGAATATCTAAACTAGCTTCGGACCGCATAGGAACCTCCGCCAGTAAACAGTATTATGCTGCTAATGCTGGTCGTAGGCCCCTAATAACCTTGAAGAAGCCAGGGGGGGGACATTTAAAGAATCCTTGTGCCGTCCTATAAGTGAGATCAACGTGACCAATTCCTACTTTCAATATCAGTGTCAGTCGAAAGGTAAAACCACATCTGCGCGACCATGCCGCGCGCGACTCTTGTCGTCTGCGCTCTCCTATGCTGAAGCCTTGGGAAAGGGATGTCAGCGCGCTGCTGCACGGCCCCGCTCAACTAAGTTAACACCAAATTAATTTCATGGCAGGGGCACAAAAATACGAAAGAAAGATGGTAGTAATTGAGTAAAGAAAAGATGGTAGTAATGAGCGTACCACTAAGCCCTCTTCAAAAACCTCATCGTCTGGATGAAGAAGATGCCTTTTCTCATTAGGATCCTGACGTCGCTTCATTATTCCGGAAGTCGAAGCTGCTTGAAAATTGAATAATATAAAGAAAAAAAAAAAAATGAGCCCAAAAACCCATGAATCCATACAAAAAGATGAGATAACAACAACTACTCTCATGTCCCTTTTCATCAATATCAGCTTTTGAAGTTGATTCCGAAGGTGAAGTAATTACCACTTGGAATTCCACTCCAGCATAGGCCGGAAATGGCACTCTAACAAGAAAGGAAAAGGTGATAATTAATTAATTGGGCGATTTACGAATAACAACTCAGCGGCTTTACTCAATATCCCTGAGAGATTTCATCGATAAAGGCGTGAAATTCAGATTGAAGTAGAAAATAACTGCACTTGCATCTGGCCACTTATGTAATTTTGTTTAATTTAAATTTGCATAAGTCAAATGGCTCAACTCGGCATAACATCGTTTTTCTTTTCTGCGATTATTACTTATTTTACAACGGCTAGGCACTATAAGTAAAGCAATAAAAAATCGAGAGCGCCTTCAATTAACTCTCGGCAACACCCTCGAGTCAACAAAAAAACATTACTGCAAAGAATTACTGATTCAGAATGAAAATATCCCCATCATAATGACAAGGGAAGAAGCCCATAAGGTCTTCTACCCATGGTTCCAGCCACATTTCATTTCTGAAAGGTCCAAAAACAACCACAAAATCGAAGTTCTCCGAAAAATTTCCACCTTATGAACTTCACAGCGAGGGAAACTAAGCCATCATGAGTGTATCACAACAAATATGATCTATTAAATGAGAAAATAAATCAAAGAAACGCATAAAACCTTTAAGAAAACGATAGCCAATTCAAAATACGCGCTGTATTGGGCGATATCGCCAGGTGGACCCGGATCACTCGTCCGGACCGCCCCCAACGGAAAAGCGCGGACGAACAGCTGGCACAGCTGGCGCTGGGCCAAACCGTGAGCAATTGCAGCGCCGGCCTGTAAACACTAACGTAAGCGACAGGAACGAAACGATGCTCGACGAGCAATATTTCAAAGCACGCCGAGCAGGGTATTTCCGCATGGAATGAAGGGACATGGTCCTATTTGATCTACAAAATGAGCTACTGCGATTCAGGACGGGGTCATTATCCTCCCAGGCGAGTTTAGCCCCAATAGCTGGTCTGCTGGTCTATACACGGTGGGATCTTGTCTGGTTATGCCCGCCTTCCGTTTCCAGCTCAAGGCACATTTACTGTATGGCGATTTTAGTCGTCTCAGTACGCAGCCCACCCCCTGTTGGGGGGTCTTACGACCCTTCCCCCCTCCGCCCTTCTGTCAGCCTCCTCCACTGAATCGAGAGCCGTCGAGGCGGAGGAGGGGGGGGGGCAAATGCGACTTCTCTCCTGTTGTCGAATTCGCCGCAACAACGCATGTGCCCTGTCCCAGCGCTTCCAAATGTCAAGCGACTTTATACTTATACTCACCCCCAGCAATGCTTGTGTTAACATTCGTGAGCGACAAACTGAAGCGGGACTAAAAGTAGAGGACAGAGTCCTGCGAATCCACCGGGAGGAGGGTAAGAGGGGTTGCGGTACGGGCTTTCTTACGTGAACCAGACACGCTCTCGCTGCGATGGCCCAGGGGTATTTTCTCTAGGCATCTACCACTCCAATACTTCGAGGGAGGAGGTCAAGGAGGAGGGACCAGAGAAGGGAGGAAGAAAAAGGAGGAAGGAGAAAGAAAAAGGAAAGGAGAGGCTCCCGACTCACAAGTGCCCTGGGTCGGGTGGAGGTGTGGGGTGGGGGTGAGTCAGCCAATGTGCAAGTCAATGTTTTGCATCCTTCTGGACGAATCCCTGGAGTCTGTGGTATAACGAAACGTACAGCAGATACTGTAATAGAATAGCAAATTCACAAAAGTTATACGAAGAAGTGAATGACCTCAGGGTTCAGAGTTCCACAATCTGGGTTCTCGGAGTCTGATAGCAGCGCAACCTGGCCAGCAGCCGTCCTTTGCCTGTTTCGCAGGATGACAGGACAACATACGTGAATGGGAGTTGCTGGTCAGGAGATCCGAGTTGCAGTGATGCGCAGAAAGCAGCTCGGTACGGGGTGTAGTTCTTGTCACTGGAGGCGCGGCAGGGGTTCAGCACTGTTAGAACCCGATCAGGGAAGGTTTTTCATCGTTGGGGCAGGGGGTCGTATTTAGCCTTGATAGAAAATTTCCTAAGTCGGGAGCAATTTTTTCCAGTTGTTGACTTTCCCATTCCTGGGATTTTTCGCGTTGTATATCGTCCTTTATTCCGAGGTGCTGCAGAGGCAAAAGGTACTACCAGGCGCGCGATCCGAGGGTCGAACGTAGATCGGTTCCGCCCAGGCCAGCAAGGCCTTCCACCATCCGGCGACGGTGAATTGGGACCAGACTCGTCTGGGAGGATAAAAGCACTGACTTGTACATCGGCTGGCCTACGCAAGTCATTGTATAGGCCACATCGCATTCAATAAGCCACTGAAATTCTGAATGTAAGTGGAATTCCAAAGGGGACTGAACAACGTCGAAGATTTTATCGTTGTATCCTCCCCAGAAAATAGCAGGAAGTAGGGAAACTCAGGATGGTGGCGGATAAGATAGGAAACGGGGTCGTATCCGACGAGGTTTTCGGGGGGAGGAGAAAGTGGCGTCGTGACACTGTCATGTCACACATCACTATGGTGCACCCTGGGCACAGGATTGTGAGCAAACTAGCAGAGCAATTCTAAGCTAGATATTGACGCGCTGCAGGATCTCCACGCTGAGGGAGTTGGGTTCTCGAGCCAAGGGCACGCCTGTAACGCCTCTTTTGCGGACTATGCCGCTTCTCAGATGTGCTAAGGCAGCGTTCAGACTTCGCCATGACACCCATGCACGTGCTGTGACGTGCTGTAAGCGCGCCATCGCGAACTTCAAAAGCTGCCCAAGCTGGGCCCCGTTTCTAGCTGAAAGACTCGGTTTGCCGGGGTAAATTCGCATCAAATCAATTAGGTCCTACTGTAAATGCCGCTCAGGTGAAACACCGCTTGCAACGCAACGTGGCTGGATCACAGTTCAGATCTCCATGCCGACCACACTGAACAAAGGAATGGGGTTTGGAGGGTGGTAACTTGGTAACTCGAATTTTATATTTCACTGCATCTTACAGATCCTACAAGACTCGATATCGTTAACGACGCGAGCTCAGTTAAGATTTGGGAAGCCTTTTTGGACCGATCTTTTGAACAGCGTCAAAAAATACCGGTCCGCGGTAAGCGATCTACAGCCTATCGGACTTTTTCTTGTAATGGCGAATTTTAGTTCCATTGAAGTCCTTCAGTAATAAAATAGTTTTGAGGCTGTAGACATGCTTCTAAAAAAAGTTTCCTTAAAAGGTTCTCTGGTTCGAAAAAACGCTGAGTAGACTTGCAGGGTCCACTTTAGTTCAGGTCTCTAAGGTGCCATTTGGCGGAGGTGGCTATTCTGTTCAATGGCAAGCTAGCATTTAATTGTTTATTCCCTGAAGACATTGAAGGGACGCTGCTTGCTTATGCCCGGGCTTTCGTAAATTGTTACATTTTGTGATTGGCCTACCGTTCATGTATTTTAATTAAAAAGATTCACGTCATTACGCTTCCTCCGTTTGGTTTGGTTGTTTTTTTTTGGGGGTGTGTCCTCCGGCGCAACGGTGTGATAGATTATGAGTAACTCTGGTTTGTTGTGCGTGACTAATGATCAATTCTGAGAAAGGTCGTAGCGAGCTTGTTGAGAAGGACTTTTTTCATAATAAGGGCACCTATTTGGGCGCTCGTTGCGGTTTTGGTGAATGAGCTGATGCTCTCTGTGCTGTTGATGGGTTTGGAGATCGTTGTGTACCCCAGACAAGTTACCCAGGATTTTGGGGGGGGGGGCGGGGGGATGGGACGGGACGTTATAGATCTGAAGACGTACGATGCTTGGCTGAATAGTGGCGGTTCATCATTAATAAAGTCGGTCTTTATAACAATGCAAAAACTATAAATACGGCAAAACATTAACGATACGGGGGAAAATAAAGGAGTTTTTATGGTTGAATATCTAAACTGTGCTAATGTTACTCTCAGAAGCGTTTGAGAGCAGGGTAGCCATGGTGGTGGGAACCTTTTCCACAATACCTCATTCTTCCTCCCTGTATTGGGAACTATTAGACGTTTTGCGGCCCATATTCAAGGCTGTAGACAAAGCACAACCTTGAAAAAGACCGAGGTGGCTTGCCAGGAGGCTATTAAGGCAAGGACAAACTGCAGTGTGAAGCTATAGATTTAAAGTTTTGCTGATGAAATGGCGAACAATGGGGAAAGCCGATAAGAAGTGGACTGCCTGCCGAAGCTGCCGAATACACGATGGGACCAATCACTGATAAAATTATCAGCTTTCAGGTGACTGCGTCTGCAAAAAGGTTTGGGTGCTCAAATCAGCTGATCGGGACATTTAGGGCCATCGACGGCATATCGTATTCCATATTACTTGAAAGCACAGCGATACGATACGTTCATGCACCGCCAAGGAATTTGGATGAAGCACTAGAAGATGAGGGTGCTCTATATTAGGCCATGAGCTACGCATTCGTTTTCCCTTCGTGACTGTATGTACACTTCCTGTCCACTGCCCTTGTTGATGACTGACAGAGGGGAGACGGACAAGACAACCTCTGTCGCGTCGTCGCGCGCGGCATTTCGTGCGAAAACTTCTGGACGTGCATAGTTTGCCAACTGGAGCACCGAGACCTATATAAATTGAAGCTGGGACAAGACTTCATAACGGAAGACATCAATTTTTTCATTCCCTTGGAGCTCAGATTAAAACAACCAGGAAGACAACTCGTCTATTGGGCACCGGCACTGCACGTTTGTGGGCATTCGAACTTAATATGGGCGGGATTTCTGGCCATCATACAATTCCAGCGACCTTACCACGCAATTTCGTACGACACACCTTATTTGGCTGCGGACATGTGCGCCTTTTTCACGGAATGTGTTTTGGACTCTTACGTTCAAGTGGAATGCACCCTTGAGTTCCAGAGAAGAGTTTTATCTAACTTGCTAAAAGGATAAAACTGTATAGACTATTGAAATGGCAAGTGAGGAGGAGGATGGAATAAGCTTTTGGGTTGAAGAGGGTCGTAGTAGTTGCCATGCCTGCTCTGTGGCCAGGGTACAGAATCGTGATGTGTGAAATGTGAAATGGTGGTGTAGTTACAACCCCACCCCACTCCCCCCCGAAGAAGGGGGTCAGTACGACCCCCCCCTTTTGGAGTTCTACGAGCCCCAGCCCCCGGCTTCCCTCATCGAATCGACCGAGAGGGGGCGGAGAAGGCGCGGGGGGGGGCGGGCGGGGGGGGGGGGGGGGGGGTGTAAACTAGCAACATGTGTGGAGAACACAAAAACGGGTCGCGACACAAATACGACCCTCCCCCCCCCTCTACAATCAGATTTTCCCCCAACTTCCTGCCCCTTTTTTCCGAAATTTCCCGGAAACTTTCCCACTTTTTACCAAAAATTTTGCTGTCCATGAAGCAAGAAAAATCAACTATCAAAATAAATTTTTCTCAGCCCAAATACGACCCCCCCTCCTGGCGACCAAATACGACCCCCCCCCTATTGGGGATTCCCCAACAGCGATGTGCCCTGTATGGTACACATACATAGTAACATGGAACAGGAAAAATTACGGAAAGTCAACAACCGAGAAAAATTTTTTCCCAACGCGGCAACTTCCTCTAGAAGCCGCATACGACCCTCCCCCTCTCCCAACAACGACCAAATACGACCCCCTCCCCAGCGGAAAAGTACGACCCCTCCTATGTTTCACGTAACGATGCTGTACCCTGTCTGTGGCGAGGCCGAAAGGAAAATAATGGTGGACGCTAATAACCTTAACAGAAAGGGCTTTGAGAAACTATTTGTGCAGAGCTGGCATTAGATAGTAAAAGGATTACTGTCAAGGCATAAAGAAAGAGGAGCTCCAGAGTGGGTCAACCGCTCTCAAGTAGGTGATTCCAACCAAATGACGTCAAAGCCAGTTTTGAACGGGATCCTTTTAATGCTCTCAGGATACCCCTTATCCCAAATGTGGGACTATAACACGAATTTATGATTAGGAGCAGAGAAGGACAATGAACGGGCTAAGAGTCTCATGCGCCGTTTCTCAACTGAGATGGAAATGTGCGGCAACGAGCTGATCGTAAATCATCCGCAATGTGGCGTAAGGATTCAATTTGGCGGAAAAATTCTCTGAAGAAAAAGGTAGTTGGAATGCAACGAAACTGACGCGGGACGGATGTGTGTGAAAAAGCCGAAATGGCCTGAAAACGGCTGAGCTGGAATAGGCCGTCTACGAAAGGAAACCGCCGATTGACGTCAGCGCAAAAGTCGAATGACAAACTGAACTGCGCTCTAAAGAAAATAGAGCTCTGAGATGGAAATACAGAAGAAACCGGATGAAATTTTCCGTTGGGAACGGGTGAAACCATTGTGAAACGATCAGGGAATGAATTCAGCTGGGATGTGTACAATCGATGGCCGCTTTTCCGTTCAGAACGCTGATTGACGTGGCGCCGACGCATGGCGCTATTCACCGGTCCAGCAAAAACTATCCAGAACAAAGCAAACAAAAGGAGAGAGTTCAATGGCAGACGTGTCATGAACACTAATCTGCGAATATTGAATGGGCGTTGTGAGCCGGGACTAGGAATGCGAACCCTAGCCGATCCTTCGCAGGCCT
Source organism: Cooperia oncophora (assembly GCA_036418165.1). NCBI lineage: Eukaryota > Metazoa > Nematoda > Chromadorea > Rhabditida > Trichostrongylidae > Cooperia > Cooperia oncophora. The sequence continues at coordinate 4,427 of MU931839.1, read as the reverse complement.
CCTGAGCTCCCCACCCCGCTCGACAGTTTCCGGTTACTTGAGAAGAAACTTTGGAAGAGAGATAGGGACCTGGGGAAAATTCAGGAAGATGGTAAATAGGATGCGAGGTGAGGAAGCAGGGGAAGTACCAAAGGAGAAGAATTTGAGTGGGACCTAGTGGCAGGACATGCCCTGGGTCCTTCTTCCACTGCGGAAACAGTAGACTTGGGTAACTGGTTAATGCAAGATACCGCCTATAGCTCCACAGCTGCAGTAACTCCGCTCCATCTTTGACAAGAGTAATCCCAGTACAATCCCTTCCCTCCAGGTAACTTCTAGAAAAACGTCCATCTATGTGGAGCCATGCTGAATCTTTAAATACTCGCGGCCCTCATTTCAAGCCTCATGAATTTTCAGGCTCTACTAAGCTTAGGGCGGATATTTTGAATATTTTTTTTGACTGGTGCAAAAACTGTGGTTACGGGGTATCGATTTAGAATTAGCCGCACTTGAAATTGGTTTGAATCAAGCCATCTCGGAGCTTTTCTCAATTGCCTCTGCGATCAAACAAGTAGGATAATTCCTAATGACATTTATAGCCAAAAGGCATCGGAGGTATGTAGCAGCCCCTGAAAACTGTGTTGAAAGCCATCTCGGGCTTTCTTCCCATGTTGCCATTAGGTGAAGGCTCCACGGGTAATTAACGTTTGTACGGAAAGTCCTTCAAATGCCGCTCCTCAAGGTTACCAGCGTCGATTTTTATTTATTTTATTGCGCGTGCGATTGACGCGCCAGAACGAGAGCAAAAAGCTGAACAAAATATAAAATGATCAAGGGGGCCATCCTTAGACAAAGATGATCGCCATTTTTCTTGCTGGCCTCAATTTATTTCGATTCCTCGGGCGTCTTGAAGTTGAATTCTCGATATGTGGCTCCTCGTCTTAAAATAGACCAGGAAGGCGCTGTTTGTCGACGGGGGGGGGGGGGAGGGGGCATTTTGTATTATCATTGCTTCCCTAGTTCCGGTTTACAAATCTCACTCTGGTAAAACTTGTGAACTCTTGTGAAGCTGAAGTAAGATCGTCTAGCCACTATCTTAAAACGTGTCTTGTGAACTCAGAACGGCTGCCTAGATGGGTCGACACATCTATGGAAAGGAAAATGCCCCCTCGTCGACAAACTGCGCCGAGCATCGATACTTGAATTTAAGAGGAATGCAATTCGAACGCGTCGTCTTTACCCAAAAATGAGTAGACAGAAGGCGACAAACGCTGTTTCCAAGTGAAGCCAGAGCTACGGGCCTCAGTCGCTGCAGATGTCGGGCGTGTTTTTTTGGAGGGGGGAAAGAGGGGGTAAGGATTCGGCGCGGCATCAATCCATTCCCTACCAATTGTGGAAGCTAACAAGCAAACGCTAGCTGGCGCCGCTCCAAACCCGGCCCCCTGACAAGAGAAGCGAACAAGGCAGTGCTGAGTTATTCAATTGCCACAATGACTGGTGGCCATGGTCTGGTTAACTCGCTATACACCACTGGTGGCGGGCATGATCCCAGACATGAAGACTCGAGGAGCTGCGCAGAGCGAACCAGTATAGGATTTCTTTAGGAGATTCCATTGCCTTTCAACATTCGGAGCAGTATTCCTACACAAGCTTTGGCAGCTATTTGGCGTAGCCCAAGGTCTGCCGAGCTAGTTGTACGAGAAAAACTGGCGTCATCCTCGGCGTACAACAGCAAATCTGGTCGTGAAAAGAAAAAGAGCTCTCTGGTCATGCGTCGTAGGACTTACGAATCGTATAATGGTATCCAGAAAAACACGTAAACGTTTGCTGTGTAATTTCTAGTCCTCTTCCTCCGTCGCTCGCCGCTTTCGTTCGCCAACGAGGATCTTTACAAAAGCTTCTGTGAGGCCATAAGCGACACAGAGGGGTCACTGTTCGGCGACGAGGGGCATTTTGCACTTTCACAGCTTTAGTAGTTCGGTTTCACAAGTCTCACTCTAGTGAAACCCGTGAACTCTTGCGTAGCTGAAGCAAGCTCGTCTAGCCACCATGATAAAACCTGTTAACTCTCGTAAGGCTCGCAATGGCTCGACAGGTCGATGGGAAAGAGCAAAAAAGCAAAATGTCCCCCCGGCGCCAAAGTGCGCCCACAAAGGGTTCAGCCAGTGCAAACAACTATTTCTCGGGTGACCTCTTGTTCCACTTTTTTTCTGTGCCTGTATATATGACAATAAGCCGGCTTAGGAGGCCAGTTGTGGGCAGAACTGCCAGAAAATACATATCAAAGTTCTGTGGCAACCACTGCGACAACGACATATGGATGGAAAAAAGATCAAAAATTCATGTACGGTCTAATAATAGGACTGATGAAATGATCGACACAAAGTAAGCCTTCGTTAATTGCGACAGAATCTGCTGCACAAGAGGGTTGCTTTATCATAAGAAGGAACTCTACCAATAAGAGGTCACCGCATACGTAAGAACAGAACCAGTCCTCCCCGAAATTGCCTATGCTGAATCACAATATTCCGAGCCTTGGAAAATCAGTGATTTTCATTCATTCACAATGGAAATAAGCGCCATGAATTTCGAATGAGGCTTGAGTAAGAGCCAGGATTCTAATCGAAACTCCAGCCGTTCTTTGCTCTTCTATACCCTTAGTCAGGACAGAAAAGATACTTATCTCGGTGAATTATGTATTTCTAAGCTTTCTCTGAATACCTTTATAAGAAATAGTACGTAAATATACAGTAACTACAATCACATTCCATTGTTAGTAGTGATGGGTTTGAAGAGCGACTACAAATCACGTCGTAAGTTGGGATCCCAGTGGCGGGTTGCCTTCGAGAAAAATATTTTTCGTTATTGAAATACCTTCGGTTTTTCCTGTTTCAATTGCGGGAAGCTGCGATCAAGCCGGAGGGGCAAATTTTGGAGGTTAAGGGTCGTATTTTGCAAAAAGTGTTCTCACGGTAAAACGTGCCCTGACCGTTAACCCTGCAATAGCTCACCGAAAAAGTTTATATGAAGGAATCCTCATGAAAATTTTTTTTCTTGAAACGCAGTCCACACTGATCACACGGGCGGAGACAGTCAAATAGTGCTCCTTCCTCATTGGTCCGCTCTTTTTCTTCGAAAGAGTAGAGAGAAAGCGGGCGTCTCAGCAAAATGGTGAACTGCCCGTGCCCCGCCCAAACCATCAGCGTGGACTTAGTGCCTTTGATAAGATTTTTTCCTATTCATAACAGCTGTCATTAGGGTCAGATTCGAGGGCATATGAAAAATGAGCCTTTACTTTATATCTGCTTGTTTAAAAAACGATTCTCGTAAAACTCACCGGCTGTGCCTCGTCGATCTTCGCAGGAGTGCTCATATCTGCATGCGATCCTGAAAAAAGGTTTTCAGACCGATGCGAAATTGACGCAATGGGTTCAAAATGACCAGAGAGAACAAAGAGAAAGCCTGGAGGAGCCGAGAGGCCATCGTCAAGGCGGCAGCACAACAGATGTTAGAACATTTGACTCGAAATTAGTCCCGTGACGATCTCATAGTCCCTCCATAAGAAATTTATAGGGGAGAACAATCGAAGAGTCAATGGGAGAAAGCAAGTAGGATTGAGAACGAAGCAAGTCCAAGATGGCCTTTGGGATAATTATGTTTACTGAAAGCAAGAGTTTTTGGGGGTGCAACATCGTTAGGAGACTCCCATGGGAGCAGTATTCAAGCTAATTCGCGACTGCGATTGGTAGCAGTGCGTGGCGAAAAGCGATGAGTGAAGATCAGGATATTATTCCCTTACATGACGCTACCCTCATTCATGAACGTTTTTTCCTAATTTATGTTTATCAAAAAAGGCCAAAGAGGGAAATGGAAAAAGTGAAGAGTAAGGAGAAATGTTACTGCTGTTTGATTCCCCCTCCCCCGGGTTTCAATACGCTGCATTAGTGTTTCGTAAACCTTGAGAGGGGCTGCAGGGGATGACGTCAATCGTAGTGGTCGAGAAGCGAGGCTGAGTCCAACCATCGACCACACTGTGCTGAGTTTGGTGCACTTGTCGTGCACTCTTAGAAATACAATAAATCTTATAAGAAACACGTGACGGGAAGGGCAGGTGGTGCCGCTATTCTAGCACATTATAGTCCCCCAGTCCAACCTCCACCCTCCTCCCCCATGACAGCCAAGCCTCACCATCTTGTTCGCTTCGGATGCCACGGCGTTTCAGGGAGTTGGATTCGGCACAGCGCCAGCGCATTTTCCATCAATTGTCGCGCAACAATTGGTCGGGAGCAGGCCAGCGCCCGCGCCTAATTCACCCTCTCCCCTGGTGCTGTTTGGCGGGAGGGGCATTTTGCACTTTAACGACTTCCCATCGACGTGTCGACCCATCTAGACAGCCTCTTCTCGAGTTGACAGGTTTTACCATGATGATTTGACGAGCCAGCTCCAGC
>MU931838.1:0-11419 GCA_036418165.1 Cooperia oncophora | reverse complement strand
AGTGAATAGGTGACTTTTTGGACGACAGCCAATTTGTCAAATGTTCTAAGCCTCGGATTAGAGATTCAGAAGTTGACAGATGGGTATTTTAGGATAACACCCGTGAACGACTGGGTCCAGGTCGTTGACACAGCTTTGTCGACATGCATAAAGAACAAGCCGCAAGGACAAAATCTTGGCATGGAAGCGATGCTCAACGTTGGATGCCGGAAGGTAGGTCTTTAGGCCGCTTCAATTTGAGAGAAACACATCATGGGCTAGTTTACAGCACACAATATTCGCAATTTTGATACCTAGCCTTTCAGAAAGGTTATGAAATAGTTGCAGTCGGAATGGGAGTGCGAGTGGGGGGGGGGAGAAGGTACACAGGATGAGAACAGCTCGCGCTACTTATGGTTATTTCTTTCCTTGGTACTTAGCCTGATCGGAAGAAGAATCACTATGTCGGTGGCACGGACTATCAGGACTGATTGCCACACATCCTGATAGTCTGTGAAAATGACATCACATTTCCCCTTCGAAAATCCACTAACCCCAGCACACCCTCGGTTTCCCTACAACGTCTTCTCCTACTGTCATTGCTAAAGTCGGACCAGTCAGGTAGTCAGTTCGTTAATCAAGAGAGGCCTGTCCACCTCTCCTTCCACCATCTGCTCTATCAAGTTCACCCTGCAATTCACCCGATTTCACCCAGCTTGATGTGCCAACAAATTTCGCGAGAAGGGGTACCGCACCCATCTGACTGTTTTCAACTTCACGCCGTCTATTGTCGCCGTCCGCAACCTAGGAACTCTTGCGATACTTTGGTGCACAATGTATTTTCGAACTACGTAGCACATACGTCCACCACGCGGCAAACTACGATTGTCGTAGCCGTCTTCCGGAAGAAAGAGCCTATGAAGTGCTAGCAAGCGGCATGGCTTGCATCGCTTAGGAAGACAGCGTTCGCGCTCTAAAAAGTGATATCTTACAGCAGATGCTTGCAGCAAGCCGGTGAAGCGCATGACGGTGGCGGCGTAGACCTTTTGAGAATGGTGTCTTCTATAGAAATCTAAAACCATCACTCCTTATAGTGCAGACTGCGCCTTGTTACGTATCGAACCCGCTGTTCATCTAGGACACTTTGACAGGGTGGCTTATTCGGAAATAGAAGATTTCCTTTCCTTATAGTGCGGGCTGTGCCTCGGGGCTTAAAGGCGCGGGCCGCGATCAGGTATAGAAGCTGAAAAATGGCGCCGGGAGGGTAATGTGGTCCCGCGACGGACAGCGTTGTACCGTTCAACCGAACCACACACCCTGAAACGCGACACAGCACTACCCCCATCACGCCCCGCAATCCACAGGCCTCGAATGCCGCCTCCCTTCTCTCATGCACCTCCCGCCCTCATACCCACCCGCTTCAACAGCTCACTACATTCAGCTGCACAACCAACTCGATTGCCCCCCCCCGGCAGAGAAAAAGCAGGGAAAAAAGCATGAAAATCGTCACTTGTACGGTCGTAGAATTCTTATCGGGGAATGAGCTATGCGGGTGAGGGCGTAGTGTTGGAGATGGAGTTCAGTGAGCACGCATGGGGTTCTATCTAGGGCAGTTGGCATGTTTTTTTCCTGCTTTTTTCCATAGCGGACTCCGCCTTTAATCCGCGTTCCCGTAGAAGGGCTTTGATTGGGTGACTTCTTTGGAGATCCAACATCTTCACTCCTTATTGTGCATCCCTAGTCCCTTTCATGCCTGAAAAAGTACAGTACTCATATTACAACCTCCCAATTGTCACAGGTCTTCGCCGATACGACTGGAGTTGCTGCTGGACAACTCAAGACAGGATTCGATTTCGTCAACAATCTCATCGACGCCATGGTTGAGCGTAGTGGACGTTTCTGTGGTAATCACTGCCTTCAAGGTTAATCACCCGTCCCTTTCATCTTCTCGTTTCCTCTGAATTTCTCAGACTTACTTGTGATTATGTGACTTTAGTGAATTCTGGTGTAATATTTATTTCATTTCTGTATATTTCCACATGTAATACTATGTTTACAAATTCTAGTTTGAGACTCATCTTCCGTTAGGTTCCATTATAATAAAGTCTTAGAATATCGAGTCCAGCGAGAAGTAGCGATCTCTCAGAATACAAGGAAGAGGTGAGGACATTAACAGGTAGACATTTAACACTTTCTCGTAAAGTTGAATCCTGGTGCGAATAGCGCGCATGTGACTTGCGGCATAACTTTTGTCGTATCGCAGGGACTCACCTCGCAGGGCCGCTCAGACACGACAGAAGGGTGTAAAAGAAGGTGAAGAAGTGGAGTGTAGTGATAAAATGGCGCGACTCCAAAAGTCATATTGCTGATTAGATCTCGTTGAGATCCCTCCGAGTACGCTCGGTTGGATGTAAAGTTGTCCGTGAGATAATACCGCTGCCTTGGATACAGTATGACGACCGTAACTCATCCGTGATCTAACCTTTGTCTACAGTTTGGAATTGTGCTTCGAAATGCGAGATATCGGATGCTCAATCTTTTTTGTTCTTCAAGGAATTAATTTCAAAGATGGGAATGTAAATGGACGAGATGCAGAAGGAATGTGAGATGCTTATAACTTCGGGGGAGGCACTTAAAGGTACGGTCCGCGATCAGGTACAGAAGCTGAAAATATGGCGTCGGAGGGTAGTGTGGTCCGCGACGAACAACCTTGTACCGGTTTCGCGGCAAAAAATTGTAATGGGAGGGGCGCTATAGCGCAATATAGGTTCCTCCTTTTTTCCAGTGACTCCGCCCTCCAGACGTTCGCCTTAAAGGCATGCCTTTCACCGGTGAAATATTTGAATGAAAGCTTCATAATCGAAAAAGCATCGGAAATTCGTTACTTTGTAGCTTCTCTAACGGGGGGAACTGAGTGCTGCGGATGGAGGCATAGTGTTGGGGGTGGAGATAACTGGGCACGTACATTTGGGATCAAAATGGGGTTCTAATTAATTATTTAATTAGTTATTAATTATTAATTTTTTTAATTGCTAATTAATTGTTTGATAATCTAATTAATGCGCTTTGCGCACACTTTTCCTCTTTTTTTTCTTCACTATGTACTTATCACCACCTTGTCGCCTGTATGCAATCCCCTAAGCCAGTATTCGTGATGGCGAATGATCGCGGACTTTGCCTTCCGAAGGATCTACATGTGCAAGGTAGTGCGTTACCGTAGCATTCGAAGGCTTTTGCCGGAGTCACAAGTGGGAAGCAGTTCCTGAAGTGAAGCATTTGCAAGTACAGAACAACGTACGCGTCACAGTAATCCCAGTACTGCACAAGAAACCGCTGAAATGCCTCCAAGGTTATTAGCGTCGAGACCAGCAGTAGTAACGCAGGTGAGTATGGTAGGAACTGATAGTTTTGCTTTTAATTTGCCAAAGGATAAGGCAGTCGATCGGATAGCGCTCTTCGGTTGCGGAAGTCAACAATGAGGGTCTTCGTCACGGATAGGCCTGCGCTGAACTTGGGCGATAACGACGGGCTGCCTGCCGTGCCCTGTTCAAATTTGCATCCCTTAGCCCCCCCTCAGCTGATGTGGCCCCGACGAACCTGCCATACTCGATGGCAACTGTTATATCTGATGAAGCAATACAAAGAAAATTAGATCAGGGTTCTAATCTCTCGCTGTTCATGGCGCTTCGGGAACATAAAGATCGCGATGGAAGATCTCCCATAACAGGGGCCTCACGGCTAGGCTTTACTCTTTGACGTGCGACAATTTTCTCTTTTTCTCCACACTGGCCGCTAGAAATGCCAATCGTAGTCATTCATTGCGGCCCCGGTGGGCGCCGTGTCGTGCTGCGCTTGCTGCGTATGGGCCCAGCGTTTGGCGTTTGGCGCGGTGCCAAAGTCGTTCTGCACAAGATGTTGAGGCGGGCAAGTGACATTACTGTATTATACCCTTCGTATACTCCTACCACTTGTTTGTCGCCATACGCTTGTTTCCGACAAAAAAGGCTGACTGCACGCGATCGCGAGCACGCTCCCGAGGGAGCATCCCTAGGGTACGCCCGGTGCTCACGTGTAACGTCGCCCCCCCCCCCATGACCAAATGATCTACCCGTGATCGTGCGGGAACGTGCGACGCCATGTCGATGGCACCATCAGGCATTGTTCACAGTCGCCAGGCCCTGACGAAACGGCGGTTGGGAGAAAAGCAAAAAAATAGTCATCGATCGGAGAATCGCCCAACCGTCCAACCGCCCAACCGCACAGGCCTTCTTCCGACCCCACACCGCCAGTCGATATGTATCCGAGGCAAGCTTTGTCGCAACCGCCGGCGATACGCGTTTCACGAGAAAAGCTGGACCGCAGAGTGGTTGAACAATGCCTCACGGCCTCCCGCGACGTTAGATTCACCTTCTGTCTATCTACGAAGCGGGGTTGTGCTCACGACTATCTCGGGGTACGCGGTTACGCGTGGGGCCTGGCCCTTAAAACTGCTATCTTTATGAATCCAAACTCTTTTGCGCTTCAATTAGCAGCGCTACTGAGCGCTGCGCCCGACGTGATGTTTCGCTTTCTAAGGCGTCGAACGTCATGGCTTCGCCAAACGGTTCCCGTGGGCCGCGTGGCCACTGTCTTCTTTAGTTTATTCCATTATTCCCCCCATTGTGCAGCTTAACTAACATAAATCTTATATACTCGGACTCATAAATACATCAATCCTCTCATGTATTTTGGTATAACGGTATAACGCGAGGTTACTTCAACGTATTGTACAGAGTGGATTACGGGGAGATTGGGCTCGGAACAGTTAGATGTCATTCGGTGTGATAAGTTACGTTCGATATCGGCCGAGTCGGACGTAAAGCGCATCGGATTAGGGGTCCTAGCCTCATCGATCCCTTGTAGCTCCTCAGTGGTGCTGGCCTTGCGGGCGGTACCGGATTCCGCAACAATGGTGCATCGGCCGGGACTTTTCAGTGTTTGAATGGCCTCCGAAAGCTGAGGTTCGTGAGATTGAATGTGGTAATTTAGCCTCGAGTCCTAGACTAACTGCTGTATCTTTTCTTATGTAGCTGTGCTGGGAGCCACTGTCTAGGAGTACTGTGAGAATTTGTTTTGTTTTTATTGTTTTATTGATTGTTAATGCTTGGACTACCATGAGACGTGGAGATTTTCTTGGGTTTGTCATACTGTCTATCTTTGTGTCCTGTAGCTACACACTACCTTTGTACATATGTATATGGTTGGTTGCAGTACTTCATTACTTATTTAACAGATTCTTAGTCAGTTAATCAATTTCCTAATGTTGATCAAGTTAATGATTCTACGAAGATGATTTTTCAAATTCAGCTACGCGAACGAGGGCTGTTTTATGTCAGCTGGCAAAGCACGACTTTCCTCACTGTACATAAGTAGCGCTGGCTGACTCATGACGCCCTTCCTCAGTAACTCCATCTTCCTCACCAATCGGCTTCGATCGACTGTTCAATACCCGACTCTATATTCGTCAGTCAATAAAAGGCCTTCATCGCTTCGTCTGCAATACTCGTCTCGGCTTCGCAATAATCTACCACTACGGAAGAAGACGACACCCACAATATCGCTGCACAATATCTCAATACCTTCAATATTAGCAATACCGCGTGGCCAGTTTTGAACTGAAGGGCGAGCAGCACTCCCACATGTCCTGTCTTGTTACAGGGATGGTAGCTGATCCGATATTCCTCGTCAAAAGGCAACAATCCTCTCGAATTTATGGATTTCCTACACCACACAAAAGCATCAGTGAGTTAAACTCTGGTGTAACATTAATGACACGCATTTTGCATGCCAATGATCCTTATACACCAATCACCACTTGTATCTGCACATCAAAAATGTTGAACTGGATTTGCACGTGGGCATACTTCGGATTCGGAATATCTCGGGTTCATTTTACAGAAGCGATAAATCCGAAAGCGTTATCTATATGCACAGTCTTTGCTCTAATAACGAATGGGAAGGTGATAAATATGATGGAGAAGAATACACCGTGGAAAAGGGAGACCAACTGGAATGTAGGTACTGGTTTCATAGAGCCGGGTCTATGACAAGAATAACTATTATCAGAACAAGTAGAGCAATTGATCGCACAGGACACTACATGGATGACAAGAACTGTTACTATAAGGCAAAGTGGTGCAAGATAAACTCCTTCTCATACATACCTTCTCCTACTTTTCCCGGAGAGTTACAGCTATTCAACTGCGAATTCATTGTCGCCGACCCTATTCCTTGTCGGTACGAGTCAAAAACTTCCTATCTAGATGTGACATGTGGGCAAACATTATCATTTTCTGTAGTATCAGGAAAGTGGACTATGCCCAACTGTACTGACTGGAACAAGCCTATCTTAGACTGACCAGTCAATTGTCGTATCGATCGAAGATATCGAGGTGAAAAAGGAAAAGGATGTTCAGGTGGTCTCCGCATATCTATTTGGACAAACCCATGTTTCAAGTTTAAAAATCGGAGATGAATTCCCAGCACGCTTGTACGGTGCCCTCCGCACTCTTCTTGCAGATATTGATGTAAGATTCACCAAAATTGAATCGAAACTTGCCAGGCTCAATATGATAAGTCGGGAATCAATGTCTTACTGGCAGTCAGTATCACAGCCAACAATGGAGTGGATCACTCCAATGACGCCTATCGCAGTATCCTATGGGTTGGGGTGGGTTTCGCCCACTAACTAAAATATCTGACTACTGCCTTACTCCTTCACAGAATGTTCATCGTTACTGGCCACTGATCTATGTATACAAAGCCAAGAACTATTATGCTCACCTAGATATTGTCACCAGCCTAATCGTTAATTAAAAATGATAGCTTAGAGCAATACCCCCATGCAGTATTTCAATTGACTTTCCAAAAATCTCCTGTGATCTAGCAACGAATTGCAGGACAAAGATTTCCTTATGAGTCTTCAACCTTTGAAGACTAAGTTTTGTTGCTCGCTCGTTCCCAGTTGGGCACCCATTATGAAGAAGAGATGTATGAAGTTGCGCGAAAACTCAACTCCCCTATACCTCTATCTGATCATATTATGCGGTATGCCTGAAAAGCAGTTAGATGTCATCAAGGTGTACTAAGTTGCGTACGATAACCGGCCTGGGTGCGGACGCCAAAGGCATGGGATATGGTCGAGGCTCAGTTAATCCCGCTGGCAACCTGTCCACGTGTGGTCTGCAAGCGGACACGGATTCGCAACATGGTGCATCGGCCGGGAAGCAGAACTTTTCTGGCCAATTCGGGCGCAGGATGACATCAGGGATAAGGTTTAGCTCATTAATCCTCTTGACAATCCTCAGTGTGTGGCCTGCGAGCGGCTACCGATCCGCAACACCCCGTGGTTGGAGTCGTCGACCAACACGACACAGAGGTAGGTCTGACGTAAGCCATGGTAATGATAGTAGTCCATCCAGACCCACTACCAGCACACGCTCTGTGCGCGCTAAGCTCCGCCCGCCAAGCCCCCGCAGTAGTCCACATCACCAGCATCACACCACCAGGCGCGAAGCCCAAAGTCCTCCCAGGTCCCACTCCTCACCATTCGTGGAACCTCAAATCCAGTATTCATGGGCACAACAAATAGTCGCGAACTAGCAGCGCAAGACAGTACCACACCTTACGAAACGAAGAAGAAAACGGATACGGAGATGGTAACGGCCGTAGCCTCCCTTAGCGTCACCGAAACAGGAACCCAGGATCGGAGTCAACCCAGGAGCCCATGGAAGTAGTCCAGGAGGAAACAGCAGAAGCCAACAAGAAGCTCCTACACAAGAAGATCCAGATGACTGGGAACCCCCAATGACGCCAACACTAGAAGAAGGCTCATACACGGTCTTGCGCAAAAAGAAGGTCACTACGATCACCGAAAAAGACAGAAAAGGAGGCAAAGGAAAAAGCACTGAAGAAAAGGCAAGAAAGTGAATCAAGTGGCCGAATTCCTACAAGAATTTTCAAGACAGTCGGAACCCAGAGGACGAAACGCGCCCCTCAGGACAAACCCGGCGGCTATTTCAGTTGCAGGGAACCCATACGTAGCCCCCTCTAGTTCATTCAATGCGGAGCCGTACACAGTTGAGGAACTGACAGCACGTCAATTCCGCACTGTGTTCGACTACATAACAACTAACAACGTCCTGAGAGACCAAATCAGGAACATCACGATCCCGGACAGAGAAACCACGCCTGCCCGCCCGTCGGACTTCGATGCGGTCTCTCAGGTAGTCCATATATTAAAAACATTGCTTGAAATAGTCCAATATACTACTGAGTCATTTCATAATCTTGCTGTTCTACTAGTAAGACGCCAGCCCCTCGACATCAGATACACCCATCTAATGGGCTGGATCCACGAATTGACTCACAGTATTACTTCAATCTCAGTCAACAGAGATCTCACTCCAGGAAATTCTACTTCCCCGCTTATTCCAATGGAACAATGATACGGACTACTTTAGAGCCACTCTTCAGCTGTTCGGCATTACAGAGCAGACCCTTACGGAAATATTGCAACATAGCTCAGCCGTCACAGCTCATGCTACACGCATGGATTGATCCTAGGTGATTTATCGTGCCAGTTGCATTTAAAGGTTTTTACCGAGGCTTCGGCCGAACATCAAAAGGGAAAATTTTTTGCTTATTCAAGTTTTCGACCTTCGAATGGACCCCGATTTCACTCAAACGTACCCTATAGTACAGACAGAAAAAAGTTCGAAAAAAGATGACGTGCTCTTTGGAACACGTGTAACGTCCTAATTCAATGGCAAAAGTTTTATGGGTCGTTTCCTGCAACGTCATGCTTGACCTCAGTGTGGCTTACCCTCCTGTAGTTTTGATGCTGTTTTCAACAATTCCAATTGATGTGAAGTTTTTTATTCCTTTTTCTTGAGCATTGCTCTTGACGCATTTGGAAATCGTTCGAATAGAAGATGTGCGATTAGATTGGATTTGTTACAGCTGCAAATTGTTCTATGACGTGAGTGCAATTTATGGCAGCCTTCAAATGGCATAGATGAAGCCGGAAGAAGATGATTGGCACAGCTTCATGGGGAGCACCTTCTTTCTCACGATTTTTGATAGATTCTACGATTAAAAAAATTGAACGCCTCAGGGCTTCTATTTTTGGTTCAACATAATGGGCCGCGATAAAACAACAGTATAACAACACAGGTGGACCACTACAGAGTCGCTTCAGTCACTGCACATGTTTCTATCCTACTGCACATGTTTCTATCCCTTTACGCAACAGAGGCGCCATTTCCTCAATCACACTCCTTATCACTGGGACGGAGTAGGCGTGGCATTCGAACGTGGCACAGAATGAATTATTTGTGGATTATTTCAGTTTGAGCCAACTGTTCTATGTTGGGCAGAGGTACGACCACATGAATCAAGATGAAATTTTCCCTCCAAAAACACGGCCATCGCCACGTTTAGTTGAGGTACGCAGCCACGCCTACCACATCTCAGGGAGTATATATCTGTTGTGACATTGTATCTTGTTACACGACTGAATCATGGAAAGACGCATATCGCGACTGACTTCACTCATGTACGAGTCGTTAATATTTGAGCGCACTACCGTGTACCTCACGGGCTTTCATGAGCATTTGGAGCACCTCCAGAAATTACGAATTTCGTGAAAAACTCCTCGCCACTTCGTGAAGTGTAAAGACTCATGCATAATGATGACGCCTCGTAAGAGCTTCACTCCAAAGGTGAATACTTTTAACAGACGAAAATTCCTCTGAATGACATTTCACAACGATCCGACAGCGCTGTTCGGCGACGGGGGGAGGGGGCATTTCGCATTTCCGCTGCTTCAGTAGTTCCGATTTAGGAGCCTCACTCTGGTAAAATCTGTGAACCCTTATGAAGCTGGATCAAGCTCGTCAGCCGCCATGGTAAAACCTGCCAATTTTCAAAAGGCTCTCTCGATGGCTCTATGGGAAGTGGTAAAAGTGCAATGCTCCCCCTCCACCCGTCGCAGAACTGCCTGATCCGACTTAAGGTGGCCCACTATGCGTGTGTTTCTTTCAGTGAGTGAAATGGATGTGAATAACCTCGGGAGCGATTTTGAGCGAGGCGTACCACTTTAACGAGAAAAAAACCTATGGCCTTCCCACCCATAGGCTAGCTTCTGAGCAGGCCACTTACCGAACTTCCAAGACACCGCCCAAGGTGGTGAGAATACTCAGTACACCTGAAACAGGATGAAATAAAAGTCTTTGCTCTGTATCAGAAACTTTACACTCGTTGCTGTCACTCTTTTCGAGTGGCCAGTAAAAATTCTCTTCTCATCCTCTCTTTCAACAGGGGAGGGAGGGGAAGGGAAGAGGGCCCTTTCAACTAATTCCCAACGTACCGGGCCATTTTGCAGAGTTCTGTAAAATTTTATTGTGTTAAAAATGGTACAGCCCTCATTTTTGCACCATTGCTTTTGTAATGGAAGCACTGATTGAAGGAAAGTGAGCAGAAACAAATGTGATCCAGCGAGGATGAGTGTGTCAGCCTCCTGAACCAAGACAGAAGGAATGCAGAGATAGGCAAAGGGCTCTTCATTTTGGCTAGAAAGGGTTGGCAATGAAAATCGTAAAATTTCGTAGCCTTACGAGAGTTTTTTTCTTCTTTTTCCTAGGAGGTAGTCCACAACAGCTCCTGCCTCTCCCGGCGGCCAAACTGTCTACCGTGGCTTAAAACCACTTCAAAGGCCAATGTAAACTTCACTATTCACCTGCTCCCTTTCTACTGATGAATGAGAGATCTCGCTCTCAGGTTTTCTTCTTTGCTTAGGAGTGTTCTTGATTTGCTTGGCGAAACTCCGCAAAGGAGTTCCTGCCCCTGACAGCTCATCTGAGAGAGAATTCACTAATGAGTGGTGGGCGTAGTCTCCTGAAGAAACGGCCCTCGCCTTTAATTCCTGGTTCTTCTTTCTCTTTGGCCTCCTATTACATTTGTGTTCAAAGAGCCTAAGAGGAAGTACATGTAAATGAAAGTTATTCAAACCACACGCTGCATTCAGTGGGTGGAAATTGTTATGGCTCTAGTGGACAGCTATAGTTGTAAAGCTGGAAATTAATGGGCAGCTGAATGTGGCTTCAAGATGAAAAACACAGTCCATTTTCGTTCCGCAATTCGTTCACGGTTTCCGCGTTCGTAAGTCATTTAGTCATGATTCAAGAACTGCAAATGAGGGCTCGAGAAGTCAGGCGGAACTTCCGCAGTGCGCTGGGCACGCAAAACTTTCCTCGCACTCTTTACCCTTTGCTGACCATTTTCACTCTCTTCGACACAGTGTTTCTTCTTCTCAAAATCTGTTCGCAAGAGCACATATAGTCAATTTTCCTCAATTTTTATCAGTTTTGCTCATCTAGGCACCCTGAAATCTTCCAAATGA